>SKCR01034490.1:0-167984 GCA_019454045.1 Zanthoxylum bungeanum
GATCTTGGGACCTTAGATTTTTACCAACAGAATATCCATCCAGAAAGTAATAGAAATCATGTCCCGCCAATTTATCCAGCATCTGATCAATGAATGGCAGCGGAAAATGATCCTTCCTCGTGGCTTTGTTCAGCTTCCTGTAGTCCATACATACTCTCCATCCAGTCACCGTTCTTATTGGGATTAGCTCATTCTTTTCATTGGTAACCACATTAATTCATCATTTCTTCGGCATACACTGCATAGGACTCACCCAACTGCTGTCTGAGATGGGGTAAATGATGCCAGCATCCAACCATTTGATGATTTCTTTCTTCACGACTTCCTTCATGATTGGATTGAGTCTCCGTTGATGTTCCACTGTGGGTTTGTACTCATCGTTCATCAGGATCTTGTGCATGCAAAATGATGGACTAATGCCTCGAATGTCTGCTATAGTCCAGCCAATGGCTTTCTTGTGCTCTCGTAACACTCTCAACAACTTTTCTTCTTGCTCCAATGTTAGCGAAGATGAAATAATAACAGGTAATTCAGAAGATTTTCCAAGAAATGCATACCTGAGATGACTTGGAAGTAACTTCAGCTCCAACTGTGGTGGTTCTTCAATCGAAGACTTGATCCGGTCTTTCTTCGGTAGTTCCAAACTTTCAATTGGTTGTGTCACTTTGAAACGAAATGGCTTGTCAAGATAGTTAATACATTCCAGAATTTCAGCATCTAACTCAGTGTCAGTCATGTTGGTGATGCAAGCTTCAAGTTTGTCCGTGGGAGCTGTATCAGTATCATGAATGATACTATCAACAACATCAATTCTAAAACATTCTTCCTCTTTTTATTCACTTGGAAATTTCATGGCTTTGAAAACATTGAAGGTAACTTCTTGGTCCTGAACTTTCATGGTCAGTTCTCCTTTTTGTACATCAATCACAGTTCGACCTGTTGCTAAGAATGGTCTCCCAATGATGATTGGCACATCTTTGTCTTCATCCATGTCAAGGATAATGAAGTCTGCTGGAAGAATGAGTTTATCAACTGTGACCAGCACATCTTCAACGACTCCTCTTGGAAATACGAGCGTTCGATCAGCAAGTTGCAGTGAGACTAAGGTAGGCATTGCTTCTCCAATTTGTAGTTTCCTGTAAATAGAAAAAGGCATTAAATTAACACTTGCACCTAAATCACATAAAGTCTTACCGAAGTTATGTTCTCCTATGATGCAAGGAATGGTGAAACTTCCAGGATCCTTCAACTTTGGGGGAAGTTTTCTCTGAATGATGGCGCTGCATTCTTCTGATAATGCTACTGTCTCATAATCTCCTAATCTCCGTTTTCATGAAAGAATGTCTTTCATGAATTTAGTATAGTTGGGCATTTGTTCCAAAGCTTCTGCAAATGGGATGTTGATGTGTAGCTTTTTGAAAACCTCCAAGAATTGAGCAAACTGCTTGTCCAGTTTGCTTTTCTGAAGACGTTGAGGAAAATGTGGAGGTGGAGTGATCTGTTCTTTTTCCTTTGCTTCTTTTTCATCCATCTGTTTCTCTGCTTATTTTAGAACATCTTCAATGGTTGCATTGATTCCAACATCTTTGTTGATTTCAGTACCACTTTTAAAGGTGATAGCTTGACATTGCTCCTTCCCTCGGTTCCTTGGATTTGGTTCTGTATTACTGGGAAGATTTCCTGGTGGTCTGTAACTCTGAGCATTGGCCAGTTGTCCAATTTGATTCTCCAGTGCTTTGATGGAAACAGATTGGCTTTGAAACATAGCATCATATGCTGCTTGTTGCTTTTTGAACATCTCTGCAAGCCAATCTTTCATTTCTGGGTCTTTTTCAAACTCATGTCTTTTGTTCTGTTGCTGGAATCCAGGTGGTGGATAATTCTTTTGCCCTGAATTGTTGCTCCATGAGAAATTGGGATGATTCCTCCACCCTGGATTGTAGTTGGAATATGGATTGTTCCCATGTCTGTTGAAATTGTTGGTATAATTCACTGTTTCTTCAAGTTGATTTTGTTCTGGTGCTTCTCCATATGGTGAATTTGTGGATCCAATGTTGATTTGCATGCCGAGAGTCTCCATGAATTTGCATATCTGATCCAGTTTGGCACTGACTGCTGTATTGGCTCCAACTTCATAAATTCCAGCAATTCGTTGAATCATGCTTCTTTCTGTTGGACACAATGAATTGTTGTTGGTCATTTCTTCGATTAGGTCTCAAGCTTGATCTTCTTCTTCTGCCATCAATGCTCCTCCAGCAGCAGCATCAATTGTGGTTCTCATTATTCCAGAAAGTCCATTATAGAATGTTTGGACTTGAAGCCATTTTGGAATCTCATGGTGAGGACATTTCCGGAGCAAATCTTTGTACATTTCCCAAGCTTCATAGAGAGTTTCTGATTCTTGTTGTACAAAGGATGTGATGTCATTCCTCAGTTTTCCAGTTCTGGCTGGTGGAAAGTACTTTGCAAGAAATTTGGTGGCTAAAGTGTTCCAAGTTCTGATAGAACCTGCTGGAAGTGAATGTAGCCAAGCTTTAGCTCTGTCCTTCAATGAGTATGGAAAAACACGCAGTCTCATTGCTTCTTCAGCTTCTCGGTTGTAATTGAAAGTGCCGCAAACTTCCAAGAAGTTGCTGATGTGGGTATTAGGATCTTCAGTTGCTTTTCCCCCAAATTGCACTGATTGCTGAATCATTTGAATGCAAGTTTTGATGTCACCTGCATTTGCTGGTAAGGGATGAAGTACAATACATGAAATGAGGCCATCAACCACCGGAATGGTTCTGTCTCGAATGGGAATTGGTGGTGCAACCTCCAAAGGTTCAGGTTCCATGTTAACAATTGCTTCTTGGCATTGTCGCCTTTCATTTCTCAACTGTCTGATGGTTCTTTCAATTTCTGGGTCAAGCTGTCGTAGTTCAAAGCTTCTGGTTCGTCTCATTAAGAATCTGATAACCTGAAACATAATAAAACGAAAACAATAAGTAAAAAGAAAATTAGATACAAGTAACGTATCTAACCTCAAAACTAATAATGGAAGATAAATAAGTCCCCGGCAACGGTGCCAAAAACTTGACCGGCGTAATCACACGCGTATAACGCAAGCGCACGTATCGTTCAAGTAGTATAAAAAGTATCGATCCCACGAGGACTTAATACCTAATCTATTAATTTTATGAGGTCAAGTGATTACTAGTATGTAACAGGTTGTTTGATTGATTTGAAATGGTGACGATTCTAAATTTAAAAGCAAGTAACTAAAATTGTCGAAAGTAGATTAATGAAAATTCAATTTATAAAACTATCTAGGGTTGTGAATTCTTCCAATATCATTTTAAAAATGAAGTGGTTATCTTAAAGTTGGGTAATATATTGATTTATTAACCTGGAACACTAAATTATGTAAAAGCCTCTTCCGATGGTCAATTACAAATACCTACTATAATCCAATTGAATCATATGTCTATGTCAACCAAATTAACTAGATTTATTAAGATTAAGTTCCAATTTGGCTACCCCCGCCCGACAGGTATATTCCTATCCTGTAAGGAAATCTATTAAAGGGTTATCTATCCTCAAGGAAGATCGTGGGATATTGAGTCTAAGGTCTTAAACTTAAAATACCTATGTCTAGTTCATTTTAAGTTTAC
This sequence comes from Zanthoxylum bungeanum, assembly GCA_019454045.1. NCBI lineage: Eukaryota > Viridiplantae > Streptophyta > Magnoliopsida > Sapindales > Rutaceae > Zanthoxylum > Zanthoxylum bungeanum. The sequence goes on from SKCR01034490.1 coordinate 3,651, forward strand.
ATAGTCAATTTTATTAGTGGCCGGTTAATAAAAGCATTAAGATTATGACTCAATAAATAAATCTTTTAATTACCCAAACTATAATCTAACCCCTTATTAAACCGGTGATATTAGATTTTATCACAACCCTAGATAACTAACTTAGTTACAACAACATAGCTAAAGCTGGTAAAAACTTAAAAGACATAACGTAAAATTGCTAAACAGTAATTGTGGAATAATAAATTGAAATAAAATGAAATGCTAAGGTAAAAGGAATTAACTCCAAGGGCTTGCGCGTCGCGACGCGCCCAAAATTATGAAAATGCCCTTTTTGCCAATTTTCTCAGTTTTGCTTACCTCCAGAATGTCCTGAAACTTTATTTATCTACAAAATAACACAAAACACATCAAAATATTCACCAAACTCAAGAAACTATACAAAATATTAAGTTAATTTGTGAATAGTGAAATAGTGATACATTTACCACTCATCAGCCTTTTAGACTTAGATTCTAAATCCAATCTTAATGGGTCTCAAAGGCCCAATTAACATCCAATGTCAATTTAATTAAAGTCCAATGGGCTTTTAATTAATTCATAAGGCATGGGCTTTGGCCAATATGGGTCAAACCCAAATGCCAAGGCCCAATAAAGGAATCACCCTATTTGCCATAAAATTAATTTCGGCCCATTAGGCCCAATTAAATATAAAAGGATCATTATTTATATTTGGATTTTATGGAATGGTTTTAGGCCCAATTTTGATCCAATCGAATTTTCCTAAACCAACTTGGCACAACCAAGCCCATAAGGCCCAAAAATAAAATCAATAGCACAATTCCAAATTGAAGCCTAATTAATTAAATTCCAATATTCCAAATATCACAATTTATTTAATTAAAGTGTATAGCCATAATTAATTATTTAAATTAACATTTCTAAAATACCAATTTACATAATTAATCATGCTTTATTATTTTCAATACATGTCCAACATTATTGAAGCAAAATCAACCTCATAACATGCTCTTGAGCTCTCGGCATTATGGTATTTTTTCCATCAATTTTGATTTCAATCCAATTAAATCACAAATTAATTTATCCATGCATTTTAAACACATCCAATTGTCTAAAAAACAAAATCACCATGAGCTACAAAGGGTCAATGCATTCGGCCAAGCCCTCAAATTTGGGGAAAATTAATCCAATCAATTTTTCATAAAATTAATCATGCATAACTCTTAGTTATCATTATCTAAGCATACTTAAACACTCAATTTGATTAAATCATGCTCCAGGCAAAAATACCCAAATTCAAGTATATAAACCCTAATCCATTTCCTGCTTAAATTGGGCTCTGATACCATTGTTGGGTTCTCTAACAAAAACCCCAAGATCATTAAGCATAAAAGATGTGTAAATACGCAAAGTAAAGTAGCGGAAAATACTTACAATGCTCAGTTAAGTAGATGTAGGGATAACAAAAATTTTCCAACCTTTGTGTAGTGCTCCAAGCTCATCTTTGTATGAATAGTTTAGCTCCAAGCTTTCAAGTTTGATTCCAAACTCAATGGGAAAGGTTTCCCTATCACATTTGTATGATCTCTTTATGTGCTAGCAATGGAGATTTTGCAACAAAAACTCCCTTATTGTTCATTCTTGTTCTCGGCAATATGGAGAGAAAAGAGAGGGAGAGTCACGTTGGAGAGAGGAGAAGAGAAGAAAAAAAATTGTGTTTCACAATTTGATTTCTAAAATCAAAAATGCCATATAATAAAAATCAATTAGGAAAAGGTCAATCACACATCAATAAAATTAGCTTGTGTAATTTACAAGCAACCAAAATTTCCCACCAACTTCTATCAACCAAAAGTTGATAAAGTTGACTAGGTGATGTGACTTGTGTGGGCCCCACTTTAATTCAAAATCCGAGTGGGCCCGCAAACACATTCCGGGCTCGGTTTCGTCAATTCCGAATTAACGAATTTTCCGTTGCGACTTAATTAAATCAAATTTAATTAAATAATTATGCCTATTGAAATTACTATTAAAGTCGCTCGCGAATTAATTCTAAATTAATTCGTTCACCCGAATTAAAATCCAATTTTAATTCTGTTATGAAATCTAATTTCATTTAATATATCGAATATATTATTTAATCGATTAATTCCAAATTAATCGTTCTCTCTATTCTAATAGAATTTTATCCCAGATAAATTCTCTCCGACATTAATCCTAGATTAATTTTCTCTCTCTCATAATTAATCCCAGATTAATTCTGTTCGAGTCATACGTCATCGGTGAATCTTCGGGAAGCGACCCATGAGATCCCTGGATATATTGGCAGTAAATCCGGTCGTCGGACTATCCGAACACGTGCGTACCCGGTACCACGTTCTTACCGATTTACAAGACATGGTTGGCTTCTAGCAAAGCACCGTGCCTACCCAATTCTCCAGAAATATTCTTTAAGGAATATATAATCTATGTCAGGCGTAATATACGTAGTATTGCATATTACGATCTAGTATCGATATCACATGCTAGGCCTAGGGCTGGAATTGTGTCTGCCCCGTACGAAGCATACATCGGATCTCTGGTAACTAGTCTCTATCATCGGATAATCATGACCTAGTCATATTACTGCAGTACTTAAGAGTACTAGTTCTGTATCCTGCGTGATCATCATCTCCATATGACTGGAGTGATACTTCCATCTTGACATCACACCCAATACACTACGATTCTTTGTATACCCAGAAGAGGCGTACACAAAACCTGTTAAAGCCTCAGATGACCAAAACCAAAGTATACTGATTGTCGCAAGTATTAGCGATGCAAGTCTCAGGTTAAGACCAAAGACACCTAACCTGATTCAGATTCCTATAGACACATAGTCACACTACCAATGGGACTCCGAGGGGTCTATCCAGAGCGAAGCTGTTTCCGTACCATCGATAAACAGAACCTCCTATGACACTTGCATGAGTATCCAATACCCAAATATATGAGAACTATGTCGTTACGCTTCCATAACACGCACAAGTGTAATACTAGTCTATTCTGCATTATCGATGTCCAGTCTCGATAATACTACGACTATGGATATTTAATGATTAAACCTTATGTGGATTAATACTGTCTTATATCTTAATAATCTGGTACTAATCATATGGAATTTTATCATTTATATATCCTGGTAATCCAATTACAAATGATAAAAGATCAATTTCCTTTGTCACATAGTTTATTTGTACAACAACACCATGTTATGTACAAATAGTGATACTATGGGTCATAATTGTCCAACATCACCCTATTCGGAGGCTCCTCACGCCTGACATTCTCATATCTTTCTATTCCTCATGTGCGAGGCACTGCCAGATTGGCCACGTCGGTGGCTAAAGCTTGCAACTGCGCAGTAATCTTAGTGATGTTCGTCTCTAATTGATCAATGCGGGAAACCTCATTATCTGACTCACTCATGTTTGTTAACTGTTTTTTAACGAGTATTCCTTCTTCTTTAACCCAACAGATATCTATGATGGCTGTTTGAAACTATGAGTTAGCATGATGCATGTATGCGTGTGATGCATGAGATATATAAGATGCATGTGGTTACCAAAACAGAATATATCCTTCCAACCTTATTTCTCTCACAGCGTGGTAAGTCTATTTTTGGGTTCTAAGTATGGCTTATTTTATGCACCGATGCAAGGTACACAAAATCGATCTCTCCTATGCTACGGGGTGAACTTTGGCCACTTCTGTCCCTTTCCATTGGTAAAAGACAAAGACCGCTCATTTACAACATGGACTAAGCCGATTATAGGACCATGCTATTGTCTAGAAATGATGAATTGGGCTTTCAGCAACCGCGGTCATTGGGATGAACTTAGAGGTATCCAAAAGTATACAAATATGTCAAAACAAGGCGTATCCTTTCTGGATGAAAGCCAGTGTGGATATCGAACTCATGCTTCTAGCATATTTGGATTATGTTTGGATTTTCTAAGCCCATCAAGGTTTTCATACAAGTTGGCCCATTATCATTTCAAAGCATCAACAATATTACTGCGAGGTGTGAACTTGTCCCAGTTGAAAAAGGCCAACAGGTTTACACTTTTGCAATAACATGGCTAAACAAATTCAAATGATAGGGGGCCCAAACATAAAGTGGACCATCGACATTTTAGAAGCTTTTGGCCCAATCATCATAAGACGCAAACTCGTCCCAGTTTAAATGGCCCAACAAGTTCGTATCTTATGACGAGAAGTCCAACTGGATTAAAATGATGATGGTCCCAAACACAAGCATAAAAGGGTGGCTTCTATAGGTCATACAACTATGGTTCAACTGCAGGTTTATAGGAGTATAGATAATGGCTCCCGCAGGTGAAGGGTTGCCCACAACTAGGTCTCCCCACTCAAAGGGGCGAGCGACCAAGTGAGCGTACCTTTTTTATACTCTAAGGTACGTGCCAACGAGTGATGATACCATATAACGATTCGCCGCTTCGAGGGAAAATGATTTCACGATACATGATGCCATCAAGGTAAGAAAGGGCATGCAAAATATATGAGACAAGGTTAACTAAAGCTAAAATAACAGACATTACAAGGCATTATTTCGGGGCCGATTCTCTATCCCCAGTGAAGTCGCCAGACTGTAGACATGGTACAGAGGTGTGCGACGCTGTCCGAGCTCGCGGCCCGGTTGGGAGTACGGAGTAGCCGCGGGGGACTAACCCGGAGAATAAAGGAATCGCCACCCAGAGTGAACTGGGAAATGATTTAAGGCCGCACTCACCCCTCGCAAGGGAAGACCTCAAACCGTTGGGTTCAGAATGGTCCCTTACTTATGCCAATTGTAATGAAAGGATTTATGCGATAGTATAACCAAGTCTTATGCAACACATACAAGATAATTTAATCAACACACAAGTTTGCACACCCATAAACGTAAAAAAAAAAAAAAAAAAAAAAAAAAAAAAAAAAAGAAAAAAAAAAAGGAAGACAAATGCATAATTCCATAGACGTACTAAATAAAGAAGTGCAAAAATGTTAATAAATAATAATAATCGAAATGCTAATAATAATGGCAGATAATCCAGTGCATACTATAAAAAAATGATCAAAGAAGCAGACATGCATAAAATATGATGAAAGGAGATATGTTCACTGTATGTGCATTCGTGTAGCGTTCGGAAACGCGTTCGAATGGTAAACAGAATGCATGAGTTCGTATAGCGTTCGGAAACGCGTTCGAACGAAAATGAGGCAGAATATATGCGTTCATGCAGCATTTGAGAACACATTCGAACGATATTACCAAAGTGGTATCTAAAATGACATAAACGCGTGCGCGAGCGTTTTTCAATCGGTACATAGAGTCGTATCCCAAGTACAGACCGCACTACCATCCATTCGGATTCGGCTACGGAATTTATGTCTGGGTTTCCATCCGATATACCGTAAGAGGAAACACTCAAGTATTAACACAGTATGAATGCGAAGTGAAAAATGAAAAATGACAACCAAAAAAGCGAATAATAAGATCAATAGAAGAATGGTGTGGCCAAGAGCTTTGGCCAACGTCCATATGGGATCTTGTATTCCCGACGCGGCAAAACATTGTGATAAAGGTAGCCTTTAGGCATTTCCCTCAAATGGAGGACCTTTAATCTAACGCGATTAGCCCATGCGCACCAAATGACGACGCAAAAGTAAACAGACGGAATAACATGCATAAAGTAAATGACAGAATAATAAAATAGATGCGACCAATGCCAACATCTATATGGGACCTCGTATGCCCGATTGAACGTATTTCACATTCAATCAAATATACTTCATCCGGCGCGGCAAAATATTGTGGTAAGGTAGCCTTTAGGCATTTCCCTCAAATGGAGGACCTTTAATCCAACATAGTTGGCCCATGCGCACTAGATTGACAATGCGTAAATAAATAAAGAAATAACATGCGGAAAGTAAATAACGGAATAATAAAATAGATGCGACCAAGGCCGACATCTATATGGGACCTCGTATGCCCGATTGAACGTATTTCATATTCAATCAAGTATACTTCGTCCAGCGCGGCAAAATATTATGGTAAAGGTAGCCGTTAGGCATTTCCCTCAAATTGAGGACCTTTAATCCAACGTAGTTAGCCCATGCGCACTAGATTAGCAATGCATAAATAAATAAAGCAATAACATACTGTAAGTAAATGACGGAATAATAAAAGAGATGCGACCAAGGCCGACATCTATATGGGACCTTGTATGCCCGATTGAACGTATTTCACATTCAATCAAGTATACTTCATCCGGCGCGGTAAAACATTGTCGTAAATGTAGCCTTTAGGCATTTCCCTCAAATGGAGGACCTTTAATCCAACGTAGTTAGCCCATGCGCACTAGATTAGCAATACATAAATAAATAAAGCAATAACATGCAGAAAGTAAATGACGGAATAATAAAAGAGATGCGACCAAGACCGACATCTATATGGGACCTCGTATGCCCGATTGAAAGTATTTCATATTCAATCAAGTATAATTCATCCGGCACGGCAAAACATTGTGGTAAAGGTAGCCTTTAGGTATTTCCTTCAAATGGAGGACCTTTAATCCAACGTAGTTAGCCCATGCGCACTAGATTAGCAATGCATAAATAAATAAAGCAATAACATGCGGAAAGTAAATGACAGAATAATAAAAGAGGTGCGACTAAGGCCAACATCTATATGGGACCTCGTATGCCCGATTGAAAGTATTTCACATTCAATCAAATATACTTCGTCCGACGTGACAAAACATCGTGGTAAAGGTAGCCTTTAGGCATTTCCCTCAAATGGAGGACCTTTAATCCAACGTAGTTAGCCCATGCGCACTAGATTGACAATGTGTAAATAAATAAAGCAATAACATGCGAAAAGTAAATAGTGGAACAATAAACACAAACAACGAATGAACACAAAATTAAATAACAAAATAAAATATGCGCTTGAAAGTTTCTCAAGCGGTACGTGGAGTTGTATCCCAAGTACAGAATGCAGTACCGTCCATTCGGATTAGGCTACGAAATTTATGTCTGGGTTTCCATCCGATATACCGCAAGAGATAGCACGCAATCATTAACCCAACATAAATAAAATATAATAGATGTGAACCATAAAGATGCATTCGAGGAAATAATAATTGATAACCGAAAAGATGAATGAAAAATAACAAAGGGTGCCCTCAGGTCTTACCTTTTAAGTCGCTTCTCGGGAGTGCGTTGGGACTTTCCGGAAGGGTTAATGTTTGTTCACAGTTTCCGCTCGCTGTTTCGCTGTTTTTGTTCACTATTTTTCTCTATTTTTGGACTGTTGTTTGGGATGATTTTTGGACTATTTTGGGACTGGTTTGGACTGTTTTCTAGACTGTTTTAGGGACTGTTTTGGTTGTGTTTTCTGGACTGCTTTCTGGACTATTTTGGGTGGTTCAAGGGCTGATTCGGCCACTGTTTTGTTGTTCACGTGGCTGACTTTGTGGGTTCTTTTGTGCCGGTGTGAGTTGGCTGCTTTGTGGGTTCTTTTGCATGTCTTTTGATGGGTTGAATGGGTTGTCGTCGACTTGGTTTAGAGGGAGAGAATCGTGAGTATGTGGCTGGGTGTGCGTTGATTCTGTGTGAGTGGAGTCGGTTAGTCTTGTATTTGGTTCACGTGGTTTTTGTTTTGAAGAGTCAAGGCCGGTGTTTGTTTGCGAATATTGAGACATGGGCTGTGTGCGTAATCGTGAGTGGCGTGAGGTGTGTTGAATGAAGCCTAGGACGTGTGTCATTGTGGAAATGTTTGAAGGGTGTTACTACCGTGAATAGAGCAAGGGACGTGTGTCCTTGTGGTAGTGTTTTGGTTAGTGGGGCTGTTGCATGAAGAATGAGAGGGAGCTGTTTGTGATTATTTGGTGAATATTCTGCCTTGAGTGCTGTTTACGTGAAAGATATGAAGAGAATAAGAGGTGTTGCCGTATGTAAGCTTTGGGTTTATGGTGTCTTTGTTTGTTCGGTCAGTGGGGCAATTTATTTTTGTGTGCACGCTGTTTTATGGTGAGAGAGATAGTGTGTCTTGCCGAGAGATAGAAAATGTGAAGCTTAGGGTTTTATTATGTTGTTGATTGACGAGACTTGTGAGAGCCAATGGTAAAGGGGGAAGTTTAGGGTTTGGTTTAGTCCTTTTTTTATAATGGTGAGCCTAGGGTTTCCTTGTGTGTGCATGGCTTGAAAATGGAACAAATCAAGCAAAAAAATGGATGCATTTAATTAGTTTATTTAGGGAAAGAATATTGTATATTTATGGTGGGGAATATATTTAATTTGGAAGGTGATTTATTTAGATTAGGGATGAGATTTGTTTTAAATTAGGAAGGGGATTTGATTGGATTTTGACATGTGTTTTAATTATTTTTTTGGATTGGGCTTGGGCAAAATGGGTTTTTCATGGGTTGCGAGGGTTTTAGGTCGAGACCAATATTTTAAAATAGAGATCAATCAAGCGAACTCGAGGCTAAACAAATGAATTAAATTGATGATGATGTATTTATTTTTGAATTTTCCCTTCTGACGTCTGTTTTCCCGCGACTTCCGCAACTTATCGGGTAGTGCCTCCATGTGAGGCTCATCATCGGACTTCATGCAAAAATGCAGTGTCTATACACGGCCTTGTTGCTGATGATTTACGTTGGTGGCTTAAGGCTTGTTTCTCACGGTTAGTTACTGTTGAGTGAAGGCTAGGTGTCGGTTAGTGGGGAGACTTGGTGGCTGTTGTGCGCGTGTTTTGAGTGAGAGTGAGCTAGGTGAAGGTTTGTGTTTAGATTTTATTGTTTACTCGATCAGTTGGGTTTGTTGTTTGGAGCTTTGTTTTGATCGGTAATGTGTATGAATGGGTTTCATCACCGAGAGTTATTGCTTTTGGGAAGTGTCCATTGAGAGTGAATGAGGGTGATGATGGTGGATATGGTCGAGTGGGTTTTTGAGAGGGAGCCCTTTGCCGAGAGTCATGAGTGTGAGTCGTGTCAATGGTTTAGGGTTTCTTGTGCGTGAATCAGAGAGGGAGTGCTAGAGAGAGTCCAGGGTTTGGATTTTGGTCTCTTTTTATAATAGTGCATGTTAGGGCTTCCTTGTGTGTTCATGGCTTGAAAAGGGAACAAATCAAGCAAATATGGGGTGTGTTTAATTAATTTATTTAAGGAAAGAATATTGTGTATTCTTGGTGGGGGAATATCTTTAATTTGGAAGGTAATTTATTTAGATTTTGGCATGTGTTAAATGTGTTTTGAATATTTTGGATTGGATTTAGTGGGCCTTGGGCGTGATGGGCTTTTCATGGGTTGCGAGGGTTTTGGGCCAAGGCTAATATTTAAAACAGAGATTGATCGAGCGAACCCGAGGCTAAACAAAAGAATTAAATTTTGATAAGGTATTAATTTTTAAATTTTTCCCTTCCGACGTCCGTTTCTCGTGACTTCCGTAACTTATCGGGTAGTGCCACCATATGAGGCTCATCATTGGGCTTTATGCAAAAATACAGTGTCTACATGCGGGAACGAAAATTTAGATTCTACTAAGTCGCTGAAAACTCTCTGCTTAACGTCTAACTTTAAAAATTAGTTGTACTTAATTGGGAATGAATCAAGGGCTAAAATTTTAATAGAATGGACCTTTTGTGTCTAGTTTATGTTAATTTTTAAGGATCTCAATTTCGATTTCATAAACTCAAGTTATAAACCAAAGTTCATGGACTGTTAAAACTGAAAACTGAGTGCAGTGGTAGTAGGTCACCTAACTTCAACAGTTCGATTCGTCCTCATCTTAAGTCTAACCATTCTTAATTTTGGATATATTACTCCTTTATGTGTCTATCTAGAATTTTACGGTTCATTATTCAGACATATATAACTCAAGTTATAAGTGATCATACATAACCTGTCCGGAATGGGACAAAAACTGACTTCGCCATCCATCTTCCTGATTTCACCGTCTAATTTAATATCTTTAATCCAAAAACCCTTAACAAAATTTCAACTATTATAAACACTCTTTATAACATACAAATCATGCTTAATTTCTTAATTTAATATGAGCTTGGCATTTCGTCGAAACTTGGTGCGCGAAATGCCAAAACTTCATCATTTACATAATCTTAGTTATCTCCACTCCATTACTTCACATCATTCAAGACTTAAAAATACATACGAAAACAACCCTCTCCTCTCTACATAACTTGGTCGAAAATCATCATCCTCCATAATTATAACAAAACTATTTCAATCATCAACAAGTGCATGAACCACCATCATTATTCATCAAGAACAACAAAATCACCTTCTCCCAGACATGGAGATTTCGGCCAGCCCCTACACAATTGGGGAAAATTGGGCATTTTCGACAGAAAGCTTATTCTATGTGTGTATAGTCATGAAATGCATGAATAAATGATCTAACTGGCCTAACCATGTCAAATAAGTCATTCTCACCCCTAGGGTTCATAGAGTGTGAAATGGGGAAAGAAAAACAAGATGAAAAAATCTAAAATTGGTGAAAGAATAAAGGTTAGAAGCTTACTTGCTTAATCTTGGACTCGAAACCTTTGTTTGCTTTAAAAAAAATGGAAGAAGCTTGAATAAGATGAAAATGGAGTGAAAGGCTTTCCTAATTCACGTTTTTCACAAAATGAAAAAGATGAATGAATAGTTTATGTTTATAAATGAGGGGATGATTTTATTAATAAAATAATGATAAAAATATGAAAAATGGGGATATTTCTAGAACAGTCCATGTGTAAAACTGTTCATGCGACTTTGACTTGGATTTCTTAGATCAGACGAAAACGTAGGTCTTAGTCGTAGTTTTCCGATGATATAAAATTCATGAAAATCGGAGACCAGACGAAAATGTTACGTCGAGATTACTAAAATTAGCTTGTTGACTCTATTAAGCTAAAATAAGGTATTGAAACTGAAAATTTATTCGGGACCTCCGTACAAGATTCCTAAGGTGTGAACTAATTTATTATATTATTTTATGAATTCTAAGGTGTTATGCATAATGATTCACTCTACCGAGTAGGACCGGTCCGACCAGGGTGTTACACATCGGGACTGCCCCGGTCAGCCCAGCTATTTCCGGTCAGTCCATGGGCTCATCGAATAGTGACCAATTCACAGTTTGGTCAGTCCACACCTGATAACACCGTTATTCACCCGGTAATGCAGTTTTTCACCGTTTTCACATATTTTCACTATGAAATAATTTCCAGAAATTATTCCAACACCCACTACACATCAATTACATCCAAACATCATACTTTCCATCACCAAAATTTTAATTTTTCCAGATCTGATCAGAATATAAAAATATTAATTTTTCATACCATAAATCAAATTTTCTCAACGTTAATCAAATTAATCTCCACACCAATCAAAGCCACCACGCATGAATCACTCAAAGAAAATTATAGGTATTACAGAGAAATCATAATACTCTAGAATGGTAACAAATCATCATATGACAATATTGAGCTAAAATTACACTAATATTACTCAATATCACTTCACACATGCATCTAGCCACCAAATCCATCAACCAAAATAAAAAGGCCCAAATTTTAGAGTGAAACAAATCTCTACTGTTGGGATATATTCCTTAGAGAATGATGTAATTTATAAACGGTTTTTTATTTGTAACACCCCGACCAAAGCAGAATGCTACCAGCATGAGACAGGATTGACCCATATCCATAAGCCTCTAAATTTACAAAAAATTTGGCATAATGTATCCTAAAACTGAACAACCTGGATCTCAGTCCAGCATCAAAATGAACCTGAAATAAACATCATATATCAAAATGGACCTCATGTCCACACCAACACATCAAAATCATCACCTAAGGGCTCTTTGCCCATAACATCTATCAACACTCAAGGGCTCTGTGCCCACAATATCATAACCAATCAAATCATTTACTTAATATAAACAGAGTGTTTAGCATGACAAACAGAACAATAAATCAAATATCCTAAACTTCTAAAACTTCTCCCAGGACACTTGTGAGGGTGATTGCCGCTTGGGTGATCCATGTCTCGAGCATGACTTCCAAATTTGAAATTATTGACCCATCTGGTAGCCAACCTGCAAAACTAGCAAACTGGTTTGGTGTGAGTTATAAAAACTCAGTAAGTAACCATGCTAGTACTACAAAAAGAACATTTAAATCAATCACATTAGAAGTTTTTCAAATTTACTAAGTTACGACAAGTTCAAAGTTATCAATATTTTTTATCCTTTATACTTTATCATGACAAGTTCTAATATATGCCGATTTATTAGCCAAACATTCAAAGCTCACAAAGTATCATCAAATCGATAAAACAATTATACTTCCTTCTATTCAATTACAATCTATCTTTTATACCAAAAAAACTTACTTTAACTTTCTTTAAACACGATAACCTTATAATAGCTTGACATTTGGGATTCATATGCACTTACAAATACCATAACACATTTCTCTTATATTCATGCAAACACAATTTTAGGATTCTTACACCTACATATATATACCAACACAACTTAGCTTATACTCATTCCTTATCTTAATTAACCAATCCAACCTTTATACCGACAATTGCATGTTCGAGCCAATAACAAACTCATCCATAAAAACGCCCACATACATATGTTAATACATACGCTGAAGACATAATTTATCTCATATACCGATCTTTTAGACCCAAATCATACATATCCTACCATCTCATACATATACAAATACACGCTTATATACTTATATATATGCTTATACATATACTTATACATGCTCATACAATTACATACACGTATACATATTATTGCCGATTCATACACTTTCATACATCTATACATACACATAAACATTAAGCTCATTTCATGTCTCACTTCTAATCATATCAATAACAAGGATCCATACCTGTGGTAGTTGATTATTCTAGCTATACGTAATCTCGAACTTTGTTCCCAAGAATATGCCTTAACTATACTTTTTTAACTTAACATGTCAATAATCTATATGTGTGTATGTGTGTGTGTGTGTGTAATAAAAATAAGAATTCACCAATCTGAGTTCTCGTCGTATGGGTTACTTACCTGGCTTCATGAGCACTCCAGGTTCTACTCAAGTCAGCCAAAATAAATGGCGAAGCACCGTTAGAATCACGACTTACAGAGTTATCGACTAATCTATGAAAAAATCCCGGATCTTTCCGGAATAACCAAATCAAGTCAGATTTCAATACTTTCAGTTTCAGTAATCTTAAAACATCATTGAAAACTAACCCAAGTCATCATTTAACTTAAGTTCTCGGTTTACGTGTTTTTTGGAAATCTTCTGAAAAAGTTTCTGCAAACACTACGAAAGGATCCCGAACCCTCCGAACATACAGGAATTTATCCAAAAATATTCGTAATATCAGATATAATTCATAACTATCGTTAAAATCAAAACACATCATTATATGCAAAAACCCACTTTTATCGGAAACTTGCATATTCTATCGGATCGATTAAACTCGTTCCGTTTTCACTCGAATTCTACTGAATGCTCATATTCAATATACTAATACTCAAAAAAATTAAATTTATATCAATACTCTACTCTACGAAGCTACTGGATACGTCCAAACATTTAGCGGAACACTTGAAATTAGCGACTTTTTATCGGGAGGTCTTATTGAGATTTTGAGGGCATATACGGTCTCTAAACGATCCCAGGAACAGACTGAATCGATAAAATTCTGATCGGAGCTACTGTTCACAGTGGATAACTATTCATATGAATCTTCCTCTCTCTTTTCGTGTGCAACCGAGCACGGATCAGAAAAATTGTCACTACCATCTTGTAGTACTCTTCGAGAGCTTCGATTTGGCAGATGGCTCGGGCCGTGAAACGAAACGACGAGTCGAGATCAGAAAATTCTCTACGCACATATATCTATATCCTCTTACCGTTCACTGGCGTGTTGGGCAGTCGCCGGCCACCACAAGGTGGAGGGGTGGCCGGCGCACCCCTCTTGTCTGTTGCGCCGGCCGGCGTTGCCTGGCAGGCCGCCGGCGCGACCATGGATGGCAAGAACGTGTTTGGGGACGTGGGGGTCATTTGGGACAAGTGTGAAGCTTATGTGTTTTTCGCAATTTCCTGAAACTAAGAGGTATACATAGAAAGGATTCGGAAAATTATGTTTTGACCCCTGAAAATTTTAATTAGGTCTCTGTCATAGAATATTCTCGAAAATTTATATTTTGGAAGTCATTCTGATGTAAATTTTGAAATGTGTTCAACACAAAAGTTGTTCATCTCAGACAAACGAGTCCGATGAATCAAGAATCAGCTCAATCGAGTTTGTTTGCTACTTTTATAGCTGAAACAACAAACTTTCACGCGTAAAACCATATAAATAGAAATCGCGTAACCGGTTCTCGAAACCACGCGTTTTTCAGTGCGATGAAACTTCACTTAAAAATATTCCAACCTTTTTCCCAACACAGAAAGTCTGATTTTTGATTACTATCCCATTCCAAATCCTTAACTTTAATTCGGAAACCTTCCAACACTGTTACTAAAAGTTCGGGATATTACATTCTCTCCCTTTATAAAAATTTCATCCTCGAGATTTCTCCGTCCTTACATCTGATCATTCGGAATCGAAAACACGTACGTTAGAATCTTATCCATATTCAGAAGTCGCCTCACTTTACACCTTTTAAAAAGTCACATATTTGATACATCAATACAAATTGTGCTATTTTAAAACAAAACACATCGAATCAAATATTTCATGAGAAAACGCATCAAACTTATCATCTCGATTCATACTCATTTATAGGAACACACTCAAATCATTTCAAACCCATCCATCAACAGAAAAAGAAAGTCGAACAAGGATTCTATACAGCCAATCACATACATCATCCGAAACGAAGAACATAGCACATGTTCTTTACACGCAATACAGTATCAAAATGGAAACTTAGTACGAATTTCATACTATCTATTTGTTTCACAATATAAAATGAAACATCTTCATTTCACATTAGGTCATTCCATATCATATATGTAAACAATATTGATATCAAAATTTACATACGTACATATCCCATCGCATATAAAATTTGTATATTGATGGCATCCTGATCATTGCGAATGATATTGGGATGATGCAAGGTGTCAAAGTGTAACATCCGGCGACCCTGGTAACTTATACGTTACCAAAGACTAATGACTATTATGGTTCAGACTCATAATACTTGTTATAAATTATGTTCGAGCAAGTACATGCTCATAAAATAACCTTTGGACATTTAGTAAATTCCTTGAAATTCAGACGCGGAACTTAGCTTGCGTCCTTTCCCGAATAGCTTTTTGTAATTGGGCCAGAACATTTTCATACGATCTCTAATTTTATAAATTTTATATTGTCGGAAAGCTTAGACCGAGAGCTACAACGTTAACGTTGGACATTTTTCCAAATTCGGACCAGAAACGAGTCAACAATCACAAATTCCGTGAATGCTACAGTAATTTTGGGATTAGTCTAGAAAAAAGGATGAGGTGGCACAATTATAACCACTAATTCCCTCCCAAAAAGAGCCCATATTTTTCTATAAATAGCATACTATTCACTCATCTTCTCTCAAGAAAAAACGTGGGTATTGGTTTCTAAAGGAAGCTAAAATATTCTTCATTTTCATAGAAGATGGTAATGAAAGGGGATGAGTTCTTGAGATTATTTTGGTCAAATTATCATCAAGAGATGCGGTTCCGTAACTATCGCAAGGCGTCACCGGCAAATTCCGAATTCGTGAGTGGACACTATTTCCTTAAGTTGATTTTCATTTTATTATTTTTAACATTAGACTTATTTTTTCGCATTTAGGGCGTTAGCCGAGTTTACTTTCAGATATATTTTGATAAAGAATGTTTTGAAAAATGATTTAGAAAGTAATGATTTCAAAAGCATGATTTTATGTTTTCGAGGCGTGGGGGAAAAAACCACCTCAGTATATAACTTGACTTAGACATAGATTTGAAGGATTCAGATATCGTGTGCACACGTAGTTCAGGACTAGGGATGAAAAATGCCCATAGATCCTAGATTCAGAGCCTGTAGGGTAGTATAAATCCATACCCCCGGTTCTAGTTCAGTGGCTTGGGGGATGACGATACGTAACGCCCTAAGACCACTAGTTTCAGGGACAGTTAGTGGCATGCTTTTGGGGATAGCGATACGTAACGCCCCAATGTCATGGATTTGCACTCCTGGATCAAGCTAGGCGTATGGAGGGATGGCAATACGTAATGCCCTCATGCGTCAGGTTTTTCAGAGATAGATTTCAGTGACAGACTTCTAAAGAAAATGTTTTCAGAGACACGGTTTTCAGATATGATAGTTTTCTAAAGTGTTTTAGAAGGAAAAGTTAAACATAGAGTTTTACTGATAGAGAAGCCTTTTCAGAAAAATTTCACAGAAAAAGTATGTTCTTGGATAAAGAAAGTGTTTTTAGAAAAAAAAAAGTTTTCTGGTGACAGATTTGGTTTTATAACCATGAGTTTTCATTATAGCACATTAGTTTCTATTTTAATCGTCCACTCACTTAGATCATTCAAACGATCTAATCCTCCACTCCCAGTGTTTTTTTTGCAGGTATTCCTGGAGGACGAGCTTGAGAGGATGGATACTGATGGAAGTCACTAGGGTGTTCGGTCCACCAGGTCGAGTCAGAAATAGAGTTCAGTTTAGTCAGAGTTAGGGAATTTCATGTGTCATGTAGTAAATAATGAATATGTAATGCACTATAAGTATTCATTGTCAGAGCTGTAATGTACACTAAAATTGAGTATTTAGAATGAAAAGTGTTATGCATTTATGTTGATATAGTTGGGCATTGGTTCCATGCATAAGTTTATATATGAAATCAGATTAATAGTTGTCAGATAGTCAGAGGCTCAATGGAGTAGGACGGCCTATTCCCTGCCGGTAACATTTCCAGATTGGAGATATTACAAAGATGGTATCAGACCATGGTCTAGAGAGTCAGTGACTGCAGTGGGCAGAGTACTGGGGTCTGGTATATGCAGTATGTCTGAGATACCTGTATACGAGGCACTACCTCTCTAGTATCTGATTCTTGAGTACGTCCTCGAAGTTATATAGACATGTTAGTAAGAATTCCTGAGTTATTTAAGTATTTTTCCCTAGAAATAATTATATTCTTTAAAGATCCTTCTATTATCATCCTGAACTATTAGCAGAAGTTCAAGTTAAGCTATAAAACTAGAAAATATGGTACTAAGAAATGTTACCCAGAGAGTGGGAAGAGAAATTTATAAGAAGTAAGGAAGGATTGTATAGATGTTTAAGCAGCCAGAGATAAAGAAAAGTAAAAAGACATAATAAGATAGCAAAGTTCTAAGGATACCTACTCATGGAAGTAGAAAGAGAAAGAAAAAGCTAGAAAGAAATGTAAAGGATAAAAAATCAGATGATTAAAGTAACCAGATAATAGTAAGAAATGGAGATACAAGGTCAGATAGTAAAAGATAGCACCAGAATTTGTAGTAAAGGAAAATATAGCAAACCTAAGCAAGAGTAAAATGTCGAAAAGATTGTAGTAAAGTTCCTTCCCTCCAAGCAAGAATCCCTTCCTACTCAGAAAATTTTTCCAAGCAGACCCTATAGACTTTGAGTACCTCGTATAGTTAGCGAATTCCTCGAGTAATGAAGAATGATCAGGAAGATTAAAGAAACAAGAAAGCATAATGAGAAGTGGGAGTTTCAATAGATTAGAGATGCCAAGAGGATGAGAAGATTTTAGACCCCAAACTCAGACTCTCAAGTAAACAAATGAATGTTGTATGCGGAAATGATTAATTACCTTATCGCAAGAAACCTGACATAGATACGACCATAAGTTACCTAGATTCGCATTCTTCAGTGACACCAGTCAAAGAAGTAGCCATGCCGGAGTCTATCTCATACTTACCTTACATGAGTAATAGGCTATGTCATGACACAAAGTATCAGAATAAGAACTCTGGTACCTATTAAGATATAAATTCCTACCCCACCATATACCAGCCTGGATAAAGATAACTATAAGAAAATTCGATGAAAATTTAACCTAAGTCATAAACAGAAACATTAAATGGTAGACCACCCAGGAGAGAACTAAGGCGGATTTAAGAGATAGAAAAGAAAGAACCTTATCCAAGCCAAGAAGGGACAAGCAATACCTGTGAGAGACCCATAGATCAGGTAAAAAAACCAGTAGGAGTCAACGTGAACTCAATGGAACAGACTTATAGGATGAGAAACACTCAGAACTTAACCGAAAAGTACCAGTACATACAGAAAGATCAGATGGTAAAGTTGCAACCCGTAAATAGAATAGAAAGCAGAGATCTAGAAAGTAACCAAAGGAATGAACCCCATTAAACTCAGTAACATGACTTAGAACCAAAAGGTAGGCAATGAAAACAGTAAAAAGGATAGAGAAAATAACAAGAGAATTTAGTATGTATAGTGATATAAATATTGTATCTTGGAAACAACAACGTAAGCAATGACCTCGAAGGGTGATCAAGATTAAGGGGTTGTAAGGCATGGAACAGTTGGAACAGCTTCCAACAGTATGAATGATAATTCTTTATATTCCAATGACATTTCTTTAGTAAGTATTAGAAAACCCAACCATAAGTGTGAAGTGTGTGTATACCCCTTAATTTAGAACTCAGTGAGGATTTGATTAAATAAGAAATGGAGCGGGACATAATAGATAAATTACGAGATAGCAAGATAGTTGAACATTATAACAAAGAGTATCCAAGAAGTAAAGGTCCGAAAGAGTCAGGAATTAAGTAAGCAACATGTGGCAACACAGAAGTAAGATATCTGACTTATGTGGAATTTCCCATAGCTTAGACATCCAACTTATATAGGATTAGTAAAAGTGTAGTATCCAAGCCAAATGAGTGGTAGAAATGCCATAACAAGTATTAAGATATGGAGTTTCCAAGGAAGTGAGGACTTAAGAGATTCAAGAAATCGAGATAAGGAGGAAAGCCAAATAATAGAGCAGAAACTTAGAAAGGGATAATAATGGAAGTACAGCAGGAGATTGAGAGAGCATGAGCCTTGTGGAGATTCTCAGTAAGAAGTAGGATGACCTATAGCTAGTGGTAAACTATGAGTAAAGCTGAAAGCGATAATTCAGATGCTTTTAGCAGAAGTACCTAAGTCTGGGAGCTAACACCAGATATGCAGATAAGAGAGTCCTAAGCTCATGGATAAATAGCACGTGCAACTGCAGCACGGGTAATTAGTGAGAATACCATGACCAGAAACTCCAGGACAAACCCCTATTCCCAACCCTCGTAAGACAACAGCAACAAAGATGGACCTCGATGTTCGACTTGAGATACTGCTAGAAATAAGTGTATATCTAGTGAAAGGAGATCGAAACATAAAGCCTTTGAATATAGTACAATAGCATAATGGAACATGAAAATATCCCTAAGTGAGAGATTTAAAAGAAAAGTTGTCTACATGAGGCGATGAAGAGATAAAGTACTAGTTTTGTAGTGATATGGATATAAAAGAATAGCGTTAGACATGGCTAGAGACATGTAGAGATGATATCCTTCTGGTAAGGAAATAGAGACATAGATCACGAAACTTCCGGGTATAGAAGGAGATCGGAAGAGAAATGAAGAAGGTCAATAAGTCAAGGATTAGCAAAGGAACTGTCGAGGTTCTGCGACAATAGGAGAAAATATTGAGTAAGCAATGACAGAAGGGCGTAACAACAAGATTTCTCAGTATTGAAATGAAACTAAAGTTCCATCACATTTTAGTTCACGTAATCAAGATGAAGTAACTACCCAGATTGACCTCATTAGTACAAAAGCCATTCAGTAGATAACACTAGTGAGCAAGAGGTACATGAAGAATCTAACCTTGTATTTTGAAGTGCTAAGCCCCACAGATAGTCAGAGATGTGAGAACTTAGTGAGAAAATAAAGAGTTAAATAGTTAAATTATGGAGGTGAATAATGGCTTATGATGTGTAAGCAGCGCTAAGTGAATATACAGACAAGTAATGTTGGGCATAGTTAGAAGTTTAAAAATGAGATTTTGTAAGGCATAACAATAGTTGTAATTGGCAATAGTATTAAATATTCAGCAGGAATTTTACGAAATAAGGACTGGGAATTACCATTCAATCAAGAATTCAGGAGGTTATGCATAAAACAGATATTAAGACTAGAAGAAGAGCAATTCATACTTATTAGCTAGAGAATAAACGGTCAGTTTGACAAAAGTTTTGGTTGCTAACTAATAATGGAACTCAGATAATAGGAAATAGTTTACTGAAAAGTAAAGTACATGCAGACAGAAATAGAGTATAATCTTAGTTATGACTTCTAAGGCTTATCATTCAACTCCAGTAGGATAGTTCTATTATCCTAGGGTATGACGACAGCATATGGAAAATCGTCGGAAGTTGTGGTATAAATGATGAAGCGGAGTAGAGAATGAATTTGTAGACGGTTAAAAGTTGGTGACTTAAGGAATAGCATATGAAAAATGTGACTTGCGATAAGATGATCCATATCTAGAATTTCAGATCTAGAAAAACTCCAAAATTCCAGTTTTAAAAGAGAATTCGAGGACAAATCCTATTTAAGAGGGGGAGAATTTGTAACATCTGGCGACCTTGGCAACTTATACGTTACCAAATAATGATGACTATTATGGTTCGGAGTCATAATACTTGATATAAATTATGTTCGAGCAAGTACATGCTCATAAAATGACATTTGGACATTCGGTAAATTCCTTGAAATTCCGACGCTGAACTTAGCTTGCGTCTCATCCCGAACAACGTTTATTAATCAGGCCCTAACATTTTCATACAATCTCTTATTTTATGAATTTTATATTTTTAGAAAGCTTAGACCGAGAGCTACAACTTTTACGTTGGACATTTTTCCAAATTTGAACTAGAAACAGGTGAAAAATAGAAATTTCCGTGACTACTACAGTAATTTTGGGATTAGTCTAGAAAATGGATGAGGTTGCACAATTATAACCACTCATTCCATTAAAAAAAACAACCTCTCTTTATCTATAAATAGCATACTATTCACTCATCTTCTCTAAAGCAAAAACGTGGGTATTGGTTTCTAAAAGAAGCTCACATCTTCTTCATTTTCATGGAAGATGGTGATGAAAGGGGATGAGTTCTTGAGATTATTTTGGTCAAATTATCATCAAAATATATGGTTCCGTAACTATCACAAGGCGTCACCGACAAGTTCCGAATCTATGAGTGGACACTCTTTCCTTAAGTTGGTTTTCATTTTATTATTTTTAACATCAGACTTAATTTTCTGCATTTAGAGCGTTAGCCGAGTTTACTTTCCGATACATTTTGATAAAGAATGTTTTGAAAAATGATTTAGAAAGTAATGATTTCAGAAGCATGATTTTATGTTTTCGCGGCATGAGGGAAAAACTCACCTCAGTATGTAACTTGACTCAGACATGGATTTGACGGAATCAGCTATCGTGTGCACACGCATTTCAGAGCTAGGGATGATAGATGCCCCTAGATCCTAAATTTAGAGCCTGATGGGTAGCATAGATCCGTACCTCCAGTTCTAGTTCAGTGGCGTGGGGGACGACAATACGTAACTTCCCAAGACTACTAGTTTCAGAGACAGGTAGTGGCATGCTTTGGGGACGGTGATATGTAATGCCCCAATGTCATGGATTTGCACTTCTAGCTCTAGTTAGGCGTATTGGGGGATGGCGTTACGTAACTCCCCTATGCGTCAGGTTTTGCAGAGACAGATTTCAGTGACAAACTTCCAAAGAAAATTTTCAAAGAGACATTTTCAGAAATTATAGTTTTCTAAAGAGTTTTAGAAGGAAAAGTTAAACTTAGAGTTTTTCTGACAGAAAAGCCTTTTCAGAAAAGTTTCACAGAAAAAGTATGTTCTCGGATGAAGAAAGAGTTTTCAGAAAAAGAAGTTTTTCTGATGACAGATTCGGTTTTATAACCATTAGTTTTCATTATAGCACATCAGTTTCTATTTTAATCATCCACTCACTTAGATCGTTCAAACGATCTAACCCCTCACTCCTAGTGTTTTTTTTTGCAGGTATTCCTGGAGGATGAGCTCGAGAGGATGGATAATGATGGAAGTCACGAGGGTGTTCAGTCCACCAGGTCGAGTCAGAGATAGAGTTCAGTTTAGTCAGAGTTAGGGAATGTCATGTGTCATGTACTAAATAATGCATATGTAATCACTATCAGAGTTGTAATGTATAATAAATTGAGTATTTAGTATGAAAAATGTTATGCATTTATGTTGATATGGTTGGGCATTGGTTCCATGCATAAGTTTATATGTGAAATCAGATTAATACTTGTCAGATAGTCAGAGGCTAAGGGGAGTAGGACGGCCTATTCCATGCCGGTAACATTTCCGGATTGGGGATGTTACACAAAGCTTACCTCTGTAAGAATTTCTCTATGAAGGACCTGGGAGAAGCTTTTTATATCTTAGTGATAAAGCTCTCTAGAGATAGAGAAATGAAGCTTATTGGGTTATCCTAGTCGATGTACATAGATAAGATTTTAGAACGGTATAATTTTGGTAATTGTAAGACAACAAATATACCGTTCAAACATAGCATTCATCTTTCGAAGAAGATGTGTCCGCAAACAGAAGATGAGAAGATTAGAATGTCTAATCAACCTTATGTTTCATGTTTGGGTAGCATTATGTATGCCATGTAATGTATGATAAGGTTCGTGCTCTGAGCGCCAATTTTATTATGTATTTCCCAATAATTACTAATGTAACATTTTATTATGAATAAAATAAACAGTTTCTTTTATATAACATCCTCTTTTATATGGTAAAGATGAAACATACCTTAGAATGATTAATTATGATACTGTTGCAAAAGCGACACAACTAACATTGATTAATATCATGACGTTGTCATTTTTAGACAGTTTCTGGTCAAGGTTTACACTACTTAGTCAGTAAAGTAAACCCGTTGAGACTGGTTCATGTCATATATTGGAATCTTGGATTCCGATGGTTTCTCAATGGACCACACGTCTTGGAGACTCATATAGACGTGTAGGTGTTTATATTAGATAAATATTGAACGACTGACTGAAGATTCTTAGTGGATGGTACACCAACGTCAATAAGAATCTTCTCGGGTTGAGTGAGCATAATGATTCTTTGACTTGAGATACCACTTTGGATATATGAGTTATCCTCCACACTTAGATGGCAGTCACGTCATCGATCTATTTAGATCAGACCTCAGCTTATTCGTTGGGTGTGGACTGATGCTCAGGATATCCTGTGTGTATTAAGAAAAGATCTGTCAATTTTGTGTACAAAGCATAGGTATTCAATATGGAATTAGCAATCTGTTAAATCCATGGGCCCGTAATACACTGTAAGAATTAGTTCTAAGTATTTTTAAGGGAATGCTAATAGAAACGTCGATGTGATTGTATCTATAAAGATTTGACGTTTATATCTATATCTCTGGAATAATCCGGATACCTATGACGGAGGGATTATAAGTATGTAATGACCTCGACCTGTATGGTTCAGAGAGTTATCCGTGTTCATCATAATTTACGGATGGGTAGATTATGGACACGAAATTAGATTTCGTGACGGATATGCCTGAATCTAGAGAGTCTCACTAATGAAATATACTCGTACAGTACTATGACAACTTTTATGAATAATACTGATTATTTATAAATCATTTAACGGTTAAACGAAAAATACATGCGAAGGGACCTAATGGTCATTTCCTAATTAATGTTTGATATTATTAAATACACATTAATTAATTGTCAAATTATGACATTTGGCATATATCATTAATATATGTATTTGAGATATTTAATGTAAATATAATACATATATTAATATATTTGTATTTAATTATTTAATTGTTAAATAATTAAATTAATTAAAAATAAATATCTTTTACTATGATTATGTTTAGGAAATGGCATGATTCTATTGGTTCACTTGTAAAATTTACTTTATGATAAATGTTATCATTTGAAACAAGTAATCATAAAGTCAATTACCATTTAATTTTTGGAAAAAAAATTGAAAATATCTTGTATTTATTTTCCTTAATGTTTCGGCTAATGTGCGGAAAATATAGAAGTTTGTTTCAATTTTATTTTTTATAAGGACATGTTACTAAAAGAATTACAAAACTGAGTTGAGAGAAAAGTTGAAGGAGAAAAAGAAAACTTAAGCATTTTCTTGGAAATTTGTAAGTATTTCTCAACACATTTCAACTTGGATATTATTTATATTATTCTTGGCTTCAATTTTTGATGCTAGGATGATGTCTCTACTCTTTTAGTTTGTAATTAAAATGGTTGGAAACTTGATTTAAAGGTGTTTGCATGTATGATAAATAAATAGGCTTGAAATGAGTTCTTAAGCTTATAATGATTAATTAGTAATAAAGTTTACATTCTAGAGTTTCTAAACCACTCATTGATGACCTAGAATTGTTCTAGAATTGTTTCATGGTGGTGAGACTTGTTTGGTATAATAAAGATTGGATTAAAGTATTGAATTTGTTTAATTTGGTGTATTTTGTCAATTTGAAGAAATCGTAAAATTAGAGTTCTTAACCCTTTCCAAATTTGGGGTTTTTCATATATGTGATGTAATTTGATGTATATATTATGTATGTTAAAATTGGGATTGATTGGATTTTATCTTGACATATTTTGAACAAAAAATGACCAAATTACAAATCCTGGAAAATACTCGGTGCTCTCGGTAATTTCACAAAAATTTGGAATTTGTGTTGCAATTTTTTTTTTTGATGTGTACGACATGTATAAATCATTTTGGGATTGATTTGGATTCACTTAAATATGTTTTTGATAATTTAAGGACCAAAATGATTAAAATGCAAACTTTTGGGTCAATTCGGTAATTATAAGAAATTTGATTTCTTAGGTTAAAATTTCAGATTTTAAGTATTGGGTAATTAAATAAATAAGTTTATTTAATTGATCCAAGAAAAAAATTTTGAAATCAGAAAATTATGATTTTCCGCGTTCCGCTGCGTTAACCATGTAATTCCTTATAAAACCCCAACAAAATGGTATCCGAGCGAGTCTGATTCTGGACACCCGATATGATTATGCCTTTAAATTCAATGTTTAATTTATTCTTTACTTTATGCATGCAAGTGTTTTACGGAAAAATCCCTATTTGAAAATATGGTTTTTATTTAATATGTGCTTGATGCATATTACTTGGTCCGTCTTGTCAATACCGCTTATCGATAAATTTTCTACGACTATATCCGAGAACGTGCCAAAGCTTTGAGGATATGGCCGGTAGAAATTTATCTGTACCGGATATATTTGATATTAGGTGAATTAAAGAAAAAGCGCAATCTTAAATGTGCCAAAACTGTCAGAGTTACGCAAGTATCTTGAATTTATCATTGACAAGTTTAACCTTTGTATGCCTCCTTGTGAACGTGTCAAAGCTGTCACAACAAGAAATGACCAAGACCGAAAACCCAAGATTCGCTATTCAGTGATCGACAGTGAGTTGTCTACCTAATGAATATATTTAGGCGAGAACGTGCCAAAGCTGTGAGCTGAAATATATTCATGGTGTCCACCTTTCACTATTATATTATGATTTGATTATTGCATATTTTGTATTCAGTTTGGGGATTACAGTTTTGCATGAAATAGTGGGAGAGGCATTTTTAGATTAAAAATACATGATCTATTTAATGTTTTTGATATAATATGAAACTGTATTCTCTGCTGATTGTTTATTCGCTATCTATTTGATAGATTTGCGATGGCAGCACCTATGGCAAACTCCTTTGCTCGTATGCTTGATACGAATAAGCTTAGGGGCGTTGAGATTTTTATCGACTGGGATATGGATTTGAGGATTGTCCTCGGATCCGAAAAGTTGGGATACATATTGGAAGGTCCATCACCGCTTGCTATATCTCCAGATGCATCATCTGAAGAAGTTGAGACTTTCTGTAGATGGAAAGATGATGATTTAAGAGTTAAATCATATATACTTAGTTCTCTTTCTTCTGAGCTTAAGAAGCAATACTTTGAGATGCATGACGCTTATAGCATGATAGCATTTCTTCATGAATCATTTATAAACTAGGAATAGGTCGTGGTTCATAGAGTTACAATGGAATTGTTCTATTCTAAACTTGATGAGGGGCAGGCTGTGAGCCCGAATGCGCTTCATTGATCGAGCAATCGAGGCGTAATGACTTCTCTCTCAATGAAACTCTGGGACGGAGTGTCATACTTGGTTCACTCGCGATGTCATATCACCAGTTTTTCATGTACTTCAACATGAATGAGATTCACTACTCTTATCGTGAGTTGTATGGGATGCTTCTCACAGCGGAGGAAGATTTAAAGAAGGGGTTATGACTCGCCTTCTGAAACCCACTTCACTTTTCGCTTCTTCCCACTCCAAGTCGAAGAGGAATAAGATAAAAGGAAAGAAGAAGAAATATTTCAATGTTCCTCCATAGGCTAGGGTAGCGAATCCCAAGAGAGCTTCCGAAGATAAATGCCATCACTGTCAGAAAGTCGGACACAAGAAAAGAAACTGTCCGGACTACCTCGCACAGATAAATAGGGAAAGAGCATCAACATCAGGTACTTTTATTTTTCCTATTATTGATATCTCATTAGCTTGTTAAGCTATTACATCTAATTGGATTTTAGATTCTGCTTGTCCTATTCATATTTTCAAAATGTTGCAGGTGCTGACGGAAAGTAGACGGCTGAAATCTGGGGAGATGCAGTTACGATTCAGGATTGGCGACTCTCTGGATGCGGTTACAGTGGGCATATGCGAGATTCCCTTACCCAGTGGGAAATTTTTGTTGCATGACTGCTTTTTTGTGCCAGGATGTGTGGCGAATATTTTATCGCTTTTTGTATTAGATACTGAAGGATATAATGTAAATATTAAGAATCGTTCTTTGTATTTATATGATAAAAATAATATTAAGATCCTTTATTGTCCAAATGAGCATGGTCATTACATATTGCGTACCTCACAACATATCTTTAATACTGGAATTAATAAATGTAAACAATCTGATATAAATAATACTGAACTGTGGCACATGAGGTTGGGTCATATAGGAGTGAAATTAATAAATGTAAACAATTTGATATAAATAACCATGTTGGTTAGGAATGGTTTGATACATGATCTCACCATTGAACCTTATCCAACTTGCGAATCTTGCATTCGGGGTAAAATGACAAAAGCCCCATTTTCGGGTATTGGACACCGAGCCACTGACCTATTGGAACTCATACATTCTGATGTATGTGGTCCCTTGATTCAAACTACTCATAGTATTTTTTTCTTACTTCGTTACCTTTACCGATGATGTGTCACGAAACGGTTATGTTTATCTGATGAAACATAAATTGGAAACCTTTGAAAAGTTCAAATAATTCCGAAATAAAGTTGAAAACAGACTGGTCAATATATGAAGTCGAAAATGCCTTCGATCTGATCAAGGCGGTGAATATATGAGTGGAGAGTTCACTGATTATTTAAAGGAGAATGAGATTCTCGCTCAATATACTTCTTCGGGCACTCCGCAGCATAATGGAGTGTCAGAGAGGAGAAATCAGACATTATTGGATATGGTCCGATCGATGTTGAATTATACAGATTTACCCTATTACTTATAGGGTTATACTCTTTTAACTGCCGCTCATCTCCTGAATAAGATTCCTTCCAAAGCTATTCCTATGAATCCATATGAGATATGGACCGGTAGGATACCGAATCTTAGTTATGTTAAGATTTAGGGGTGTCCTGCATACAACAGGATGGCTCAGCAGAATAAGCTTTTGCCTCGAGGGCAAAAGTTTAGGTTTGTTGGATATCCGTCAAATACGAAAGGATATTTATTCTATGATACCGAGCATCGAAATGTATTCGTAGCTCACTTCGTAAAATTTCTAGAGATAGAATTTTTGTCTGAAGGTGGTGATCATAGACATGTTGAACTTGATAAAGTACAACCTGAAACCAATGAACAAACGGAGGAACCTGAAGTTCAAGAAGATGATGAACCTTCAACACACACTCTGTAGGTCGCAAAGGGTATCTAAACCTCCTGAACGTTTGTATTTGATACATGAAAAGAGTCTCGATGTTCTCTTAGTGGAGAGACTGACCCTTTTACCTATAGAGAATCGATGTTGGACATCGACTCCATGAAGTGGCAAGACGCCATGAAATCCGAGATAGACTCAATACATAAGAATCAAGTTTGGAACTTGGTTCCGCTTAATGAAGGAATTGTTTCTATCGGTTGTAAATGGATTTAAAAAAAGAAGAGTGGGCCCGATGGAAGGTTGAAACCTTTAAGGCCCGACTAGTAGCTAAAGGTTACTCACAGCGACCTGGTGTCGACTACGATGAAACTTTTTCGCCAGTTGCAATGCTAAAGTCTATAAAGATTTTTTTATCTATTGCCGCTTACCATGATTACCAGATTTGGCAAATGGATGTCAAAACGGATTTTCTAAATGGATTTCTTGATGAAGAAATCTATATGGTGTTGGACAATTATGACCCATAATATCACTATTTGTAAAGAACATTGTGTTTTTGTACAAATTAACTATGTGACAAAAGGAAATTGCTATTTTATCATTATTGTTGGATTACTTGGATATATATAATGATAAAAGTCCAAATGGTTAAATCGGATTAATAAGATATGAGACAATATTAATCCACGAATGGTTTAATCATTAAATATCCCTAGTCATAGTATTATCGAGACTGGACATCGATAATGTGGAATAGACTAGTATTACACTTGTGCGCGTTATGGAAGATTAACGACATAGTTCTCATATATTTCGGTATTGGATACTTATGCAAGTGTAATAAGAGGTTCTGTTAGCCATTGGACCGGGAACAGCTTCACTCTGGAGAGACCCCTCGGAATCCCATTGGTAGTATGACTATGTGTCTATGGGAATCCGAATCAAGGTAGGTGTATGTGATCTTTAACCTGAGACTTGCGACGCTATTACTTGCGACAATCAGTTTACTTTGATATTGGTCGTCGGGAGCTTTAACAGGTTTTGTGTACGCCTATATTGGGTTTACTGAGAATCGTAGTGTATTGTATGTGATGTCAAGATGGTAGTATCACTTAAGTCATATGGAGATGATGGTCACATAGGATACGGTACTAGTACTCTTAAATGCTGCAGCTATCGAGAAAGTATGACTAGGTCATGACTTTCCGATTATAGAGATTAGTTACGCGGGATCCGATATATACTTCGTACGGGGCAGACACAGAGCCAGCCCTAGGCCTAGCATGTGACATCCGATACTGGATCGTATTACGCATTACATTGTATTACTACGCCTGATACAAATAATATTCCTCGGTGGATATTTCTGGAGAATTGGGTAGGCACGGTGCTTTGCTAGAAGCCAACCATGTTTGGATAGTCCGACAACCGGATTTACTGCCAACATATCCAGGAATCTCTTGGGTCGCTTCCCAAAGATTCACCAATGACATTTGACTCGAATAGAATTAATCTGGGAATAATTATGAATGAGAAAATTAATCTGGGATTAATTGCGGCAAGAATTAATATGGGATTAATTCGTACAGAATAAAGAACGCAATTAATTTAGAATTAATCGATAAAATAAATTTAATAGTTAAATTGGATTTTTCAATTTTATTTATTTATTTGGGCTAAAATAATATATTGGATATATTAATTGAAATCAGATTACTATACGAAATTAAAATTGGATTTTAATTCGAGCGAACGAATTAATTTAGAATTAACTCGTAAGTGACTATCGTAATAATTTTACGAGGCATGATTATTTAATTAAATTGGATTTAATTATTTAGCCACGGGAAATTCGTTTAATTCATAATTAATCGAACCCAGGCCCAAGCTAAGTTGTGTGTTGAACAAGCCAACTTAAATTTGGAATTTAAATATGATGGGACCCATGACTCACATCACTTGTCAAAAGTTGATGTGTGTTTGGATTTTTTATTAACACAACAACTAATGTTTTGGAAACACATTACTATTCATTTTCTCTCTTTCTTCTCCAAATGTCATGAGCTTCTCTCTTTGGTGTGGAAATTTTGTTTCAAAATGTTCATCAAGCTAGAACTTGGAGAGTTGATTAAGGTGATAGGGAAACTCACCCAAGGTTGGAACAACAAATCTAAAGCTTGGAGCTTCATCCATTCAAAGGATGTTTTGAAATTTCTCAACAAATCAATGTAAGTATTTCCGCAACTTTACTTGATAATTCACACACAAATCATGTTTATGATCTTGGGCATGTCTTAGAGACACTAAAAATGGTATCAGAGCCTTCTAAATGTGATTTGGAATTCTAGGGTTTACGAACTTTAATTTGGGTATTTTTGCTTGGAGCATGAAATTTCTAAATTGATTGTTTGGTTGATGTTAGATGATGATAACTTAGAGTTGTGCATCATTGGATTGTTAAAAATTGATTAGATCAAATTTTCCCCAAATCCTACATGTTGGCCGAATATGAACCCTATGATAACTCATGGTAATTTTTGAAATTAGACACTTGTATTTGTTAATGGCATGAAATTGAATGTTGAATGTTGATTTAATTGGATTGAAATCAAATTTGGATGTTAATTTCTTGCTTTTGCCGTGAGATGCATGTTGTTGGAAGACTTGATTTTGCTTCAATTTGTGTTGGACATAAATTAGTATGTTAATCGTGATTAATTAGATTAATTAATATTTTTGAAATGTTAGATTAATTAATTAATTATGTTAACTACACTTAAATTGAATTAATGAAATATTTGGAATATTGTATTAATATAATTTGGTTATATTTGGGCTAATGGGCTTGGTTGGGCCAAGTTTGGTTTTGGACAATTGGGTTGGATCCAATTGGGCCTAAACCACTTCCATAAAAGTCCAAATTATGAATTTGGGCCTTTTAATAACTTAATTGGGCCTAATGGGAAAAAAATGATTTTTGGGATAAGGTGATTCCTAAATGGGCCAAGGCATTATGGGTTTGATCCATAATGACCAAAAGTCCATACCTAAAGAATTAATTAAAAGCCCATTGGACTTAATTGATTGGCATTGGATGCTAATTGGGCCTTTGAGACCCATTTGAATTGGATTTGGAATCAAAGTCTAAAAAGGCACTATAATAGGTTTAATTATTTAATTTGGAATTAAACATGAATTAGTATTGGATACAATTTAAATTGAATTTAAAATTATAGTTCGATATAATTCAAGAATACTTACTTTGAGTATTTATTCTTAAACGAGTTGGACTCGCGCAAATCAAATCATTGTATGAACATTGGATGGTCATTAATTGAAGAATTAATTAATTGGATTAGATTGATTGGCAACATGCTATGTGTGAATACTTGGATGTATTTGTTGAATAATGTATATCATATGGATATTATATGGATGGGGGAATTTTGGAAATGATTGTAAATATGGTATTTATTTAAAAGTGGACCTACGCGTCCAGCCTATCACCTCTCATTCTCATTGTATTTCTCTTCTCATTAATTCCCCTCAATGTAAATGAGGTTTCTTATAGTGTTATGTAATTGGGTTTTAGAAGAATGTAAAGTGCTAGCGGGAGAGAGGAAATAGAGAGATTTGTTATATGAGCAAATTTGTGAAAATCCATCCGCATATCATTATTAAATTTATCGCACCTTATTATGCTTTTAGAATGCATGTTTAAGCGTGTATGATGAGACCTAATCAAAGATAATAAATTTGTTGCCAATTTACGAAAACTCCCTCACTTTTAATATTAAGCATTTCCTTCCATTGAGTGGTTCTCTCTCAAAATCCAAGATTGGCTTTGATTTGTTGGCCAAAGTCAAGATCATTGTCTATCGCGGATGTTTTTGAACCATGAAAGCTTTGTTATACATCGCATGTCTTGGGCAGTTGTGACTTGTTGGCCAAAGTCAAGGTCACTCTTGTACATCGACGTGGATTACGAAGTTTTCCCACTGTCAATGGGTCACACTTAACTAGAAACATTAAGCTTGTTAAGCCAACGCCAAGGCTTAGTTGATTCAGAGGAAACAGGTTAGGAAATATATTGGATATATGTTTTGGACTTGGAGGTCCACCTACCGGATCTAGGAATTGGATGGGATCCAATTGATCTTAGAGATCTACCTAGTTAAGTTTTATACAGCTTGTTGGCCAAAGTCAATGTTGTGTATTATTTAACGGGATCCTAGCCCACTAGGAAACTAGGTTTCCCGAGTACTCAACAGAGGGTTAGAGGCTCGTCGAAAAATAGTGGGAGGCTAGTATTAAATTTGTAATTTCATTTAATACTCGCTAATGCGCGCTCTTTTATTATTTATTGTCATTATATATTAGTTGGACTAATATTATTTTATTACTTTCTTTGAACAGTTAGACTGTACTTAAACACTACTCCATTTGTAGTTGGTTATATAGTTGGACTATAGTAACCATTGCATTTGAGTGTACCCGAAATCGTTGATTGGATAGTTGGAATACAGTAATCAAGATGGCTGGAAAGATTAGCGTTATGGACATAATCATTGAGGAGAATGTCTTTAACGGCGTAAATTTTCCAAATTGGGAGATGAATCTCAGGATAGTCCTGGGAGCCGAGACGTTGCTCTATGTTATAGAGAGACATCTCGGGCCTGATCCTGGACTTGAGCGACCAGTTGATCATGAGCTTTGGAAGACTCATCGAGATGATAACTTTACTACTCAATCTGTCATGCTTGCTGCAATGACTCCTCAATTTCGTCATCAGAACAAGGGATTGGATCCTTATAACATGATGTTGAAATTGAAGGATCTTCATAGATCTAATCTTAGATCTCAGAAGTATGAATTGCAAAAGAAGCTCTTTCGCTCGCGTATGTCAGAGGGTACATCTGTCGAACACTACGTGTCGTAGATGATTGCTGACATCGAATAGCTAGGTCAGCTGGGCATTACCTTCGAGGCCGAGACTTCTATAGATTTGATCTTACAGTCTCTGCCCGATTGTTGGGGCGGGTTCATCATGAACTATAATATGATGAACCAATAGAAAACTCTCGGAGAGTTAATGGCTATGCTGAAAGAGGCAGAGCCAGAGCTTCAAAAAGGCAAGAAGCGCGAGGCGCATCTTACTTCGACATCCAAGAAGGCCAAGGCTTGGCCGAAGGCTTCTAGGGGTGTGAAGAAGAAAAAGAAAAAGGGCAAGGCTAAATCATCATAGTCTTATGGGAAGACAAATGACATATCCCAAGACGTCTGCCTACACTGTGGCAAACGGAGTCACTGGAAGCGTGACTGCGGTATGTAAAAGGCGGACTTGAAGGAAGCGAAGGCGGGCAAGGCTCCAACTTCTGGTATGTTTGTTATTGAAATAAACATGTCCACTACTGGTTTTAAAAATTAGATTTTTGATACTGGATGTGGTACTCACATATGTACTATGTGCAGGATCTGTAGATTAGCATGAGACTGACTTTAGGTGAGATCGACCTACGAATTGGAAATGGGATAAGAGTCACCGTTTTGGTCGTTGGCATCTATGTTTTGAACCTGCCCTCGGGGCATGTACTTACATTAGTGGACTGTTATTTTATACCTAGTTTGACTAGGAATATCATCTTTGTATCTTGTTTAACCCGATGCGGGTATACCATTGTATTCAGGAACACTGGGTGTTTTGTATATAAAGATGATATTTTGATATGTACAGCAGATGTTAATAATGGTCTTTATATTTTGAATATAGATGAATCTCAAACATATAACATGACAAACTAAAGGCTCAAACTGAGTAAATCATATGAGACTTATTTGTGGCATTATCGTCTGGGACACATTAACAAGACTCGTATATCCACTCTTTCGAAGAATGGATACTTGGACGGATTTGATCATAATTCATATGATGTATGCGAATCTTATTTATTAGGTAAAATTCCTAAAACACATTTTAGTGGTAAAAGTGTGCGTGCCACCGAACTGTTAGGCCTCGTTCAAGTGACGTATGCGGGCCCATGTCTAGTCAGGCTATAGGTGGATATGAATACTTCGTAACCTTTATGGATGATGCATCGCGTTATGGTTATGTGTATCTTATGAAACACAAGTCGAAAACTTTTGAGAAATTTTCGACACGAAGTAGAAAAACAAACTGGCAAAAGTATTAAAATATTGTGATCGGACCACGGTGGAGAATACTTAAATAATGAGTTTCAAAATTAC
The DNA here is from genome assembly GCA_019454045.1 of Zanthoxylum bungeanum. Lineage (NCBI taxonomy): Eukaryota > Viridiplantae > Streptophyta > Magnoliopsida > Sapindales > Rutaceae > Zanthoxylum > Zanthoxylum bungeanum. Next base: position 38,136 of record SKCR01034490.1, read on the forward strand.
TTTAAAGAATATGGTATTCTTTCACAGTGGAATCATCCCGGAACAACTGAATTGAACGGTGTGTCCGAACGGAGAAACCAAACTTTGTTGGATATGGTAAGGTCAATGATGAGTCACACAGAGCTGCCAATTTCCTTCTGGGGATACGCATTATACAATGCAATACTTATTTTGAATAAGGTTCCGTCAAAGTCTGTTGGACAGACTCCATATGAAATATGGACAGGGAAGAAATGGGTTTCTCATTCCCGGAGATTTGGGGATATTGGGCATACGTTAAACGTTTGGATGGTACCAAACTAGAACCCAAATCGGATAAGTGCCTATTTGTAGGGTATCCTAAGGAAATGAAAGGATATTATTTCTATAACCCACAAGAGAACAAAATATTTGTTGCTCACCATGCGGTTTTCCTTGAAAAGGAATTCATGAATGCAGTGGTAAGTAGGAGGAAAGTAGAACTCGATGAAAATCAGAGTGATACTGTTCCTTCACCAACCCCCTCATGGAACACCAACAGTCCATCTGGGATGAGATTGTTCCATAATCTTCTAATACACAAGAACCGTGTAGGTCGGAAAGAGTCAGAAAACAACCTGAGAGGTATGGGTTTTTGATCTCACCTCATATAGACATTAATCTTATTGAGGAAGATGAACCGCCTACGTATGAGGAAGTGATACAGGGTATCGACTCCGCTTTATGAAAAGAAGCCATGAAGTCCGAAATGGATTCCATGTATACCAACTGTAGGCACTGCATTTTTGCATATAAATCCCGATGATGAGTCTCATTTGGAGGCACTACCTTTTAAGTCGCGGAAGCCGCGGGAAACGGACGTCGGAAGGGAAAAGATGGAAATCAGTACTTTTTCGAATTTTACTCACTTGTTTAGCTTCGGGCTCGCTGGTGGACCTCCGTTTTAAAGCACCTTTAGCCTAAAAAACCCGCAAACACTTAATCTTGGCCCAAAACCCCACATCTAGCCCACACACACACCAAGCCCAATCCAAAAAATAATTAAAACATTTAAAATACATGTCACAAATTAATTTAAACCAATTAAATTAAATCCAATTAAAACAAATTAAATTAAATTCCAATTTAAAGTAAATTAAAATACAATTAAAACCAATTAAAATCCAACACAAATTCAATACCAATTAAATTAAATCTAAATTAAATTAAACTAATATTTAATTAAAATCTAATACTAAAATTAAAATAAATCACTCACCAATTTAAAATATTTACTCACCTAATTAACAAATTAAATGCCTAAATAAAACAAATAAATGCCTAATTAAAGTCAATCAAATATATAACCTTCTTAAACAAACAAATCATGTCCCCAATTAATTGATTTTCTTTCCTTTTTAATGCATGCAAACCCTAATCCTAATCTCTCACTATATAAACAACAACATATTGCAGCACTGAAAAAAAAAACCCCACGGCAATAGACAAACCACAAAAAGAAAACCATTCTCACAACCCTAGCCTCTTCACTCACATAACCCCCCCCCCTCACATTCACGCTTCAGCATCCACGCACCTTGCCTTCAGACCACAAAAACGTACCCCACTCAACAAAACTAACAAACAAAGCCACATCTTCACAGCCCTAAGAACTCACGCCACAAACACTTCCTGCACAGCTCTCCATTCACGCCACAAAGCAAACCTTCATTAGCCTTCACTAGCCCCCACGTAACAAGCTTCAACTCAGGCCACTTGCCCATTCACGCCTAACTGCTAGCCTTCACGCCCAGCTCACGTCCCTCCATAAACAGCACACACTAAAGGCCCTCATGAAAACAGCCATATAGCCCTCACGCTTGCCACCTTCACGCACTCACAAAACCAACAATAACCAGCCTCCCTCAAAACCATAAACCCACATGCCCTAAGATCTCTTACGAACCCTAATCCTCACGCCCACTCTTTCTCTCTCACAAACTCCCTACACCGAGCAAAAAACAACAAACAGAACCCCTCACAACCCTCTCACCAAAATAAAGCCTCACCGACTTAGACCTGCAGTAACTTCACGCCCAGCACCATTCACCCTACTGCCACACGCTAAAGCCATTGAGCAGCAACCTTCTGACCTAGCCAATTCACGCCTGGCCACATAACCAACACATCCACAAATATAAAGCACCTTCAGACAACCCTCACTAGTCCCCATTCACTACCTAAAACAATCTCCAAAAACTTTCCCCAAAACAGTCCAAAAACCGCAACCCAAAACAGCCCCCATTCATCATAAAACAGTCTCTTATATGCCTTAAAGCAATGACCAAAATACAGCAGGAAAACCCAGCGAAAATAGTAGAAAAACGGAGTGAAAACAGCAGCTAAAATAGCGAAACAGTGAGCAAAAACATTGAACCAGTGAACCGAAAGAGTTGCAGAGTATTAGCCCTTCCGACGGACTTGGAACGCGCTTCCGAAAGTCGATATAAAAGGTTAGACCTAAGGCTACTTTTCGTATTATTTCCATCTATCTTTTTAATTGTTTTATTCATTTTTATCGCATGAGAGTCGTTTATTGATGCATGATTGTGGCCCTTGAATAGATAGTAAATGCATGTATTATGGAATGATGTATGTTGTGGCCCTTGAGTAAAACGAAAAATGTGTCGCCTCTTGTGGTATATAGGATGGAAACTCGGACATAAATTTCATAGCCGATTTCGAATGGACGGTAGTATGATCTGTACTCGGGATACAACTCCACGTACCACTTGAGTAAATGGCGCATATTCCATTTTATGTTGTTTTGATTTGTTTATTATTCGTTAATTGATTTCCGCATGTTATTTGTTTATGTAATGACGTGATCGAGCGCATGGGTTTAGTAAGTTGGATTAAAGGTCCCCTATTTTGAGGGGTTAAAACCCTTTACCACGATGCTTTGCCGCGCCGGTTGATGTATATTCGGTTGAATGTAAGATGTGTTCAATCGGGTATACGAAGTCTGATATTATTGTCTTTATTTTTTATATGCATGACGCGATCGAGCGCATGGGCTTAGTAAGTTGGATTAAAGGTCCCCTATTTTGAGGGGTTAAAACCCTTTACCACGATGCTTTGCCTCGCCGGTTGATGTATATTCAGTTGAATGTAAGATGTGTTCAATCGGGTATATGAAGTTCGATATTATTGCCTTTATTTTTATATGCATTACGTGATCGAGCGCATGGGTTTAGTAAGTTGGATTAAAGGTCCTCTGTTTTGAGGGGTTAAAACCCTTTACCACGATGCTTTGTCGCGCCGGTTGATGTATATTCGGTTGAATGTAAGATGTGTTCAATCGGGTATACGAAGTCCGATATCATTGTCTTTACTTTTTATATATGTATTGTGTTGATTGCGCATGGGCTTAGTAAGTGTGATTAAAGGTCCTCTATTTTGAGAGGTTAAAATCCTTTACCATGATGCTTTGCCGCGCTTTTAGCCCGTTATTATTTATTAGATGTCATCTATTCATCCGTTTATATATATGTCATGTTGTTTACTGCATTTTGGAGGTTGTTGCTGTAACCCCGTTCGAACGCATTTCAGAACGCCACACGAACGCATGTTTTCTGTCTGGTCCCATTCGAACACGTTATCAAACGCTATACGAATGCGAACCTTCTATTTACCGTTCGAACGCGTATACGAACGCCGCACGAACGCCCACGGTAAATAGGTCCTCCTGCATCACATCACGACATGTCTATCTTAGCATATAGTTATCTCTTTTTACCTTATGCATTTGTATTACCTCTTTAGTTATCTATTTCTATTATGCGTTTAAGTGTCTTTCCTTAATATGCATGCTTGTATGAATGCTATGTGTTTGCGCTTCTTTGCCTACCAATGTGAGATTGTATGTCTTCCGTATGTCAATTTATCTTTATGCATGAATTCGGACATAGATTATATACAAATAGGTTGTATGCAAACATGAAAAATGTGTTATATGTAAACTTAGATATGAGCTTTGTACCTATGCATGCAAACTTATGAGTAAATTATCCTTGGAAATATGTTGCTTAGGCTTGGTAAGATTATTGCACAAATCATTTTATTACAAGTGGCATAAGTAAGGGACCATTCCGAACCCAACGGTTTGAGGTCTTCCCTTGCGAGAGGTGAGTGCGGCCTTAAATCTTTGTCCCGATTCACACCGGGTGGCGACTCCATTATTCTCCGGTTTAGTCCCCTGTGGGCTACTCCGTACTCCTAATCGGGTCGCGAGCCCAGAACAGCATGCGTCGCCCAGTTTGTGTTCCCACACCAACCAAGTTTGGACACTGGTTGATGCACCAGAAGGCATTACGCCTATTGGTTGTAAATGAGTCTTCAAAAGGAAGACAGACATGGATGGCAACGTACAAACATACAAAGCTAGACTTGTAGCTAAAGGGTATCGTCAACGACATGATGTCGATTACGACAAGACTTTTTTACTCGTTGCCATGATTAAATCCATTCGGATAATGCTTGCTATTGCTGCATATTTCGATGATGAAATATGGCAGATGGACGTCAAAATCGTTTTCCTTAACGGAAACCTTTTGGAGGATGTTTATATGCAACAACCTGATGGTTTTTTCCTACCAAAACATGCAAACAAGGTTTGTAAGTTAAATCGGTCCATTTATGGATTAAAGAAAGCATCGTGTTCTTGGAACCAACATTTTGATGAGATCATAAAAGAATATGGTTTCATTCAAAACGAAGATTATTCTTGTGTATATAAGAAAGTTAGTGGGAGCAAACTGACATTCATTGTCCTATACATTGATGATGTATTGTTTCTTGGCAATGACATTCCCATGCTATAATCGGTGAAAACTTGGCTTTCATTAAAATTCTCCATGAAACACCTGGGAGAGTTAGCCTTTATTATGGGAATAAGGATCTACCGGAATAGATCTAGAAAGCTTCTCGCAGTCTCCCAAAGCACGTACATTGACAAATTGTTGAAGAGATTCAACATGGATCAGTTCAAGAGGGGGTTGCTTCTGGTGTCACATGGCGTCTCTCTATCTAAGGACATGTGTCCTAAAACTGAAGATGAGAGAGATGCAATGATTCGGATCTCATATGCTTCTGTAGTCAGATCGATCATGTACGCCATGATATTTACGCGACCTGATGTCTTATATGCTTTGAGCATGTGCAGTCGCTATCAGGCTGATCCAGGTGATGGTCACTGGATTGCTGTAAAGAACATCCTTAAGTATCTTAGACGAACTAAGGATGCTTTCTTAGTCTATGGGGAAGGAGAACTTGAGGTGACTGGGTTCGCCGATGCAAGTTTCGCAATCAAGTTACATATTTTGTTTGAAAAACGGAGCAGTGAGCGGAAATCTTCCAAGCAAGAGACTGTTGTCGATTCAACAACAAAAGCGGAATATATTGCTGCAGCTGAGGCAGCAAAAGAAGCAGTTTGGACTTGTAAATTCCTAATTGGATTAGGAGTAGTTCCGTTATCAGCTGAGCTCGTACCTTTATATTGTGACAATAACGGGGCTATAACATAGGCTAAGGAACCACGGTCTCATCAACGATCCAAGCATGTACTTCGATGTTTCCATCTGATTCGTGAGATCATACATCGTGGCGATGTGAAGATCGAGAAGATCGCATCAGATGACAATATTGTAGATCCGCTGACGAAAACTATATCTCAGCAAAAGTTTGAGCGACATGTACATAGTTCAGGTGTTAGATACTTGAGTGATTAGATATGAGCCAAGTGGGAGATTGTTGGACAATTATGACCCATAGCATCACTATTTGTAAAGAACATTGTGTTTTTGTACAAATTAACTATGTGACAAAAGGAAATTGTTATTTTATCATTATTGTAATTGGATTACTTGGATATATATAATGATAAAAGTCCATATGGTTCAATCGGATTAATAAGATATAAGACATCATTAATCCACGAACGGTTTAATCATTAAATATCCCTAGTCGTAGTATTATCAAGACTAGACATCGATAATGCGGAATAGACTTGTATTACACTTGTGCGCATTATGGAAGCTTAACGACATAGTTCTCATATATTTAGGTATTGGATACTTATGCAAGTGTAATAAAAGGTTCTGTTAGCCGTTGGACCGCGAACAGCTTCGCTCTGGATAGACCCCCTCAGAATCTCATTGGTAGTATGACTATGTGTATCCGAATCAAGGTAGGTGTATGTGATCTTTAACTTGAGACTTACGTCGCTATTACTTGCGACAATCAATTTACTTTGATATTGGTCGTCTGGAGCTTTAACAGGTTCTGTGTATGCCTATATTGGGTTTACTGAGAATCGTAGTGTATTAGATGTGATGTCAAGATGGGAGTATCACTTCAGTCATATGGAGATGATGGTCACACAGGATATGGTACTAGTACTCTTAAATGCTGCAGCTATCAGGAAAGTATGACTAGGTCATGACTTTCCGATTACAGAGACTAGTTACACGGGATCCGATATATCCTTCGTATGGGGCAGACACAGAGCCAGTCCTAGGCCTAGCATGTGACATCTGATACTGGATCGTATTATGTATTACAATGTACTACTACGCCTGATACAGATAATATTCCTCGGCGAATATTTTTGGAGAATTGGGTAGGCACGGTGCTTTGCTAGAAGCCAACCATGTCTTGTAAATCGGTGAGAACGTGGTACGGGGTACACACGTGTTCGGATAGTCCGACAATCGGATTTACTGCCAACATATCTAGGAATCTCTTGGGTCACTTCCCAAAGATTCACCAATGACATTTGACTCGAATAGAATTAATCTGGGATTAATTATGAGAGAGAAAGTTAATCTGGGATTAATTACGACAAGAATTAATTTGGGATTAATTCGTAAAGAAGAGAGAACGTGATTAATTTAGAATTAATCAATAAAATAAATTTAATAGTTAAATTAGATTTTTCTATTTAATTTATTTATTTGGGCTAAAATAATATATCGGATATATTAATTGAAATCGGATTTCAATACGAAATTAAAATTGGATTTTAATTCGAGCGAACGAATTAATTTATAATTAACTCGTAAGCGACTATCGTAATAATTTTAAGATGCATGATTATTTAATTCAATTGGATTTAATTATTTAGCGACGAGAAATTGGTTTAATTCAGAATTTAAAGAGATCGGGCCCAAGCTAAGTTGTGTGTTGAAAAAACCAACTTAAATTTGGAATTTAAATGTGGTGGGACCCATGACTCACATCACTTGTCAAAAGTTGATGTGTGTAGTTGGCTACATTAATTGGATTCTTTATCAACACAACAACTAATGTTTTGGAAACACATTACTATTCATTTTCTCTCTTTCTTCTCCAAATGTCGTGAGCTTCTCTCTTTGGTGTGGAAATTTTGTTTCAAAATTTTCATCAAGCTGGCACTTGGAGAGTTGATTAAGGTGATATGGAAACTCACCCAAGGTTGGAACAACAAATCTAAAGCTTGGAGCTCCATCCATTCAAATGATTTTTTGAAATTTCTTAACAAATCAATGTAAGTATTTCTCAACACACTTCAACTTGGAAATTGTTTCTATTATTCTTGGCTTCAATTTGTGATGCTAGGATGATGTCTATACTCTTTTAGTTTATAATTAAAATGGTTGGGAACTTATTTTAAACGTGTTTGCATGTGTGATAAATAAATAGGCTTCAAATGAGTTCTTAGCCCTAATGCATGTATTTTCATTTAACAGTTTAAACGATTCAAATTAACTCATTTAATCCGGTGAAGTATTATGAATAATCTATATTATTCATAATGCGTTGCCAAAGTGATCAACGAGTACACTTCATATTGTGGGACCCTCTAAGTTTAGGTTTATTTGTCACGGAATCCAATTTCGTGTCCATAATTCACCCACTCATGAATTATGACGACCACGGATAATCTCGCTAAACTATGCAAGTCGAGGTCATTGCATACGTATAATCCATCAATCACAGGCTATCAATATTATACCGGGGATATAGATAGGAACGTCAAATCCCTAAGGTATAATATAATCGACTTTCAAATTTAAGATCTCTAAATAACACTCAGAACTCGCTTCTGAAGTATACCACGACCATGGATTTAATAGATTGTAAATACGTACATGATACCTATGTCTATACACAGGACTAGCAGATTCTATCTGATACTCATAGGATATCATGAGCATCAGTCCACACCCAATGAACAGACGGAGGTCTGATCTAAATAGATCGTTGATGTGACTGCCATCAAAGTGTAGATGATATCTCATATATCCACAGTGGTATCTCAAGTCGATGGAACACTATGCTACTCGACTCGAGAAGATTCCTATTGACATTGGTGTACCATACATTAGGAAATCTTTGGTGAGTCGCTCAGTGTTTATCAAATAAACACCTACACGTCTATACGAGTCTCCCAAGACTCATGGTTCATTATGATAAACCATCGGACCAAGTCTCGATATACGATATGTACTGGTCTCAGCAGATTTTACTAACCGACCTGTGTCAGTAAATCTTGACCAGGAACTTTATTTGATAATATACTTCTAGTAGGGACACTTCCCAATGTCAATTACAAACGAATTTGTAACTGCGCACTACAAAATATATTATCAGGTGTTTGTCTAATGTATAGATATCATTAAATCATATTTAGTTTCAATCTAATCGTAATTAGATCGAATATGTATATAAAAGCAAGAGGTGCTACCATTAAATAAGTAATATTATGGAAAAATGAATTGTTTGCATTCATGAATCGGACATAAATACGATCCGGATTGACACTTTGAGCACCAACCCTAACACATGATATCATGCGTGTATCAAGATATGATCTGTCAGTCATGTGTACATGGCATAGGTATTCATTATATGATTAGCAATCTGTTAAATCCATGGCCCTGGTATACTTCACAAGTAAGTTCAGAGTGTTATTTAGAAGATTGCTAATAGATACGTCGACATGATTGTAACTATAGAGATTTGTCGTTTATATATATATATCTTTGGGATAATCCGGATACTGTGATAGAAGGATTATACGTATGCAATGACCTCGACCTATATAATTCAGCGAGTTTATCTGTATTCGTCATAATTTACGGGGGGTGAATTATGGACACGAAATTGGATTTCGTGACGGATATGTCTGAATCTAGAGAATCTCACTAATGAAATATTCTCGTAGAGCACTAGGGCAACTTTATGAATAATAGAGATTATTTATAAATTGTTTAACTGTTAAACGAAAAATACATGCAAAGAGACCTAATGGTCATTTCCTAATTAATGTGTATTTGTATTTAATATTTGATATTATTAAATACACATTAATTAAATGTCAAATTGAGATATTTGACATATATCATTAATATATTTATTTGAGATATTTAATGTAAGTATAATATATATATTTAAGAAATTAGTATTTAATTATTTAATTATTTAAATATTAAAAATTAAAGTAATTTTTTATAAATATCTTTTACCATGATTAATGTTAGGAAATGACACCATTTGATTGGTAACACTAGTTTAATTACTTTATGGTAAATGTTATCATTTAGAACAAGTAACTAATAAATGAAATTCAAATTAAATCTTATATTTTCTTTCTCTCATTCACGCCAATTGTGGAAAAGTATATAAGGATTTTTTTTTTCATTTTCTTAAATGAACACAAGTTACCAAATATTTACTAAGTAAAGTTTGAGAGAAAGTTGAAGAATAAAAGCAAAAAAACTTGGAAAAAATTGTTTTTATAAGTATTTTGTCATTTCCTTCAACTTGAAAATTATTTCCATGTTTTTAAGCTTCAACATGTGTTGCTTATAATTTTTTTCTACTCTTTAATTATGTAAATTAAATCGGAAACTTGTTGGAAAGATGTTGCATGTGTGTATGAACAAAACATGCTTATAATTTGTTATTAAGTATTTTAATGATTAATTAGCAATCAAGTTGCCATTCTAGAGTTTTAAGGCCACTCATTTAAGACCTAGAATTTTTCTTGAGTTATTTCAAGTAGTGAGACTTGTTTGGTGTGTTAAAGAATTGATTAAAGTATTGAATTTATTCAATTTAGTGTAAATTGATCAATTGGAGTAATTTGATAATTTAGGTTTCTTAACCTATTCCAATTTTGGGAATTTTCATATATGTGATATATTATGGTGTGTATATGATACATATTAAATTTGAGATTGATTGGAATTGATCTTGACTTGTTTTGAACAAGATTGGACTAAATTGTAAAATTTAGAAACCTTTTGGGCTTCTCGGTAATTTTGGAATTTAGTGGGAATTTTATTACAATTTGTATTTTGATGTGTTGTACATGTTGAAAATCATTTTAGAACTGATTTGGAATCATCCAAAATTATGTTCGAAAATTTGAGGACTAAAATGAATAAAATGTAAAGTTTAGGGGTCAAACAATAATTTTCAAGAAATATGATTTCTTGGGTAAAATTTCAGTTTTCAAGTATTGAGTAATTGAAATAAATAACTTTATTTTAATTGCCCAAGAAAATAATTACCAGAAATTATTTTAGAGTGTAAATACGCGAAAACGGTGAAAAACGGCGTTACCGGATAACAGCTGCCCAAACAGTGAACTGATCACTGTTCGGGTAGTCCACGGACTGTCCAAATATTTTTGGGGCTGACCTGGGCAGTCCCCATGTGCATTGGTTGGTCGGCGGAAACGCATTTTATGCTATTTTGTGGAAAAATATTTTCGCAAAAGTTTCGCGGTGTTTCTATATTATTTATGTCGTTATATGATATCAAATAAATATGTTTAGGTGAAATATGAATGAATTATTAACATTGGATATTGAATAATTTATTCGTAAGTTTAAGAATTTTAAACTATGATTTCGCCCGAACAGCGCTCATTTCGCTGCGCCGCTCTGATAAAACTCCAACAGCGTCCAATGTCCAAGTCAAGCGCGTCCTGACCAGAAAATGAAAGAAACAAACTCCTATCGACATAGGGTAATTGGAAAACCCATTTCAGACGGATATGACCTTATACAAAGCACCACGATGAGTTAAAAAACCATAAAACACATAAAGACATAACACGAGCATGGCAGAAGTATCTCATATCATAACATAAACGAATTCAAATATGTCTCAAGTACATCTCTTTCAAATGACAATCTTTTTAAAGTCAAACTTTTCAAAACACTTTTCAGAAAACTATAAACAAAAGTATCCAAATTATATCATCAAACTAATCTGTTGTAAACAAAATCAAATTCTAAAACCAATATCATCATAAATCTGTATCAAGCGTCCATGAACCAACTCAACTGGACGAACAAATCAAGCGTCCCATGCTCGGGTCGCTCGTATAGACTGGGCAATGAATGAAACAAAACCATGTCAACAAAGTAGCGGATCGGTCTATTTTCAGATGTATGGACGGTGGTTTAAAAAATCATAAAATAAATAAAAATATAGTACGAGCACCGCGGCGAAAACATATCATATCTCATCAACATAAAAACCAAATCAAACAAAAGCAAATCTTTTCTAAAAAAACCTTTCCAATATACTTTTTTTCCAAAAAATAAATAAATAAGAGCATCCACACATATGTAAGGCATATCACAAAACACGTATCAAATCCATAATCCATTGACATGAAACTGACAAATCACAAAACGATTACATGATATCATATACTTATTCAAAAGATGGCATATCGATATATCTTTATATAAATATGTGTGTGTGTGTGTGTGTATTCATATACTAGCATATATTTCATATAGAAACAAAGAAGTAAACAAACGAACCATACATCAAGTATTTATTGGGTGGAATACTTACCTCGCTACGAAAATACTCCCGGTCTTAGTCAAATTTGTCAAAATAAATGATGGAAAATGATTAGAATCGTCGTTACTTGGAATTCTCAACTAACTATAATAAACTTCTAGATCTTTCTGGAACCCCCAAATTTGGTCCGATTCCAACGATTTTAGTTTTATTACATTTAAAACATCATATACTACAAATCCATAATATTAAACTCACTTTTTGATCTAAAACCTAAAAATTCCCAAAAAAGTTCGAAAACATTACAAACGGATCTGGGAACTTTTGGATCTTCTTGTTTTATCCTGTAACTTTTCAAATGCTCATAATATATCATTATATACCATTCCAAACCATCCAATTAGTTTAAATCCTGAATTCGTATTTTCAGAAAATCTTCCGAAATTTTTTTCAAAAATGCTACGGAATGATCTTAAACCCTCCGAATCTTTCTAAAACCATCTAAACATTATCATATCATCATAATTAACTCATATCCATCATTATATTCATTAAAGCACAGACATACGTGTAACCCGATTTTATAGGAAAATCACAAAACCTACCGGATCCATCTCTTTCAATTCGATTTCAGCTGGATTTCACCAACAATATAAATTCAATACTCTGTAGCTTATTCAATTCAATACATTACTCTATGACACTAATGGAAGTATCAGAATACAAACTAACTTCACTAATATAGTGAGATTTTTACGGGGATCTCTTATCGAAATTCCGAGGGTACTGGCGAATGCCCAACGCTCCCACGATCATGTAGGAATCGATAGAATTCGAATCATAGCTCTTGGGAGAATGTGTATCACTATTGATATGCGAAACCGAGTGCCATTCAATAAAACTGACTTCACAACCTCGTTATAATATCCCAAATTTTCAGAACAGTTATGGAAGCTTTCTGAATTACATTGTGGAGATCATGTTCGAAAATAAGAGCTAATGTGTTGGAAAATAGGTCATAATATTATAAAGTGAAGTTTCGTTGCGTAGGAAAATACGTGCTTTCGAAAACCGGTTACGCGATTCCTGTTTATATTTTTATACACAGAAAGTTTATTGTTTCGACTATGAAAATAAACTTTGATTGAGCTGATTCTAAAACCTTAGATTTTTTTTCCGAGACGAACAACTTTCATGTTGTTCACTTTTCAAAATTTGCATTAGAAGGGCTTCCAAAATATAAATTTTCTAGAAAGCCCATTGGGAGGTACCTAACAATAATTTTGCGTATAAATACCTTAAAGTTACTAAGAATTGCTAAAATGGCATAACCCACAAATCCCCTCACTCGACCCCCAGTCCCCAAAATATTTTAAGAGAACCCTAGTCGCACCGGCAGTCAAAAGACCATCAACTGCCACTGCGACTGCCTAGTGTGGTGTGTCGGCCACCCATCCATCTTGTGGTGGCCGGCGGCAGCCTCAGAACGCTGGAAACGGCGAGAAAGAGTGTGATGTGCAGACGAGAATGGGTTTTCTGATCCCGGCTCCTCGTTTCATTTTACCGCCCGAGCCATCCGACAAATTGAATCCCTCAGAGAGTATTACAAGTTGGTGGTGATGGTTTTTCCATTTCGTGCACGGTTGCACGTAAAACGAGGAAGAAAGAGGCTATGAATTATAACCTATGAATGAATAGTAGCTTCGATCGAAATTCTGTCGATTCAAACGCATTCATGGGATCATTGGGAGTTCGTATATGCCCTTGAAATCTCGATAAGACCTCCCGGAAAAAATCCGCTAATTTCAAGTTTGTCGCTAAATTTTTGGATGTTTCTAGTAGATTCGTAGAGTAAATTGAATTTTTTGAGCATGAGTATGTTGAATATGTGTATATGGTAGAATCTGAGTGAAAATAGAACGAATTGGATCGATATGATAGATTATGTAAGTTCCGGTAAAAGTTAGTTTCACGTGTATTGATGTTTTCCTAAGTGTAATGATAGATATGAGATATATATGGTGATATAATAATATTTAGATAAATCCGGATAGGTTCGGAGGGTTCAGGACCCTTTCGTAGCATTTGCAGAAACGTTTTCGGAATATTTTTAAAAAATATGTAATTAGAAGATTTAAGTTAAATGTTGGCTTGGATTGGTTTGTAATGATGTTTTAAGATTAATAGAACTGAAATCATTGAAATCAGACTTAATCTGGTTGTCCAGCCGAAATTTTATCATAGTTAAGTCGAGAATTTTGTAAAGTCGCGATTCTGACTAAGTTTCATATTTGTTTTCACAAATTTGATTGAGACTTGAAATTTTCGAGAAGCAAGGTAAGTAACCCATGCGATGAGTACTTGAATTATTGATTTGTGTTTAAATATATATATAGAGATGATTGAAATATTTAGGATAAATACATAGAGCCGTCACTCAGTTGGCTCAAAAGTTATCCGGTAATACCATTTTTGGCCGTTTTCGCTTATTTCAACTCTGAAACACTTTCCGGAAATTGTTCCAAATCCCAAAACACATCCATTACATTCATAAGACATCAAATTCAACACAAAATTTCCAGTTCTACCAGATCTGATCCAGAAACCGAAATTGCCATTTTTCATGCTTTAAATCCAAATTTTCAATATTAATCAAATTAATCAAAACAACAAATCAAGTCACCACATATGAATCACCCAAGAATAATTCTAGGCATTACAAGAGTGTTCATAACACTCTAGAATGGAAACATGTCATCAAATGACTAAATTGGATACTAATTACACTAATTCCATCCAACTAAGCTTCACACATGCATATTACTTCCAATTCCAACTTCCAAATCCAAAAGCCCCAAATTTTAAGAAAAATAAGAAACCCTAGAATCCATCTAGACAATCAAGAACATGAAACAAGCTTTCAAAGCTTAAGAAGATGAAAGATTACCTATAATCATTTGTTTTCCTAAAGCTTTTCTTGATTTTTTCTTCATTTTCTTCCTTGGATCATCAAGATTAATTTGAGAGTACTTGGAGGTCTAGGTTTCGGTCATGAGCTTCCATTAGAAGCAAAAGAAAAATTTTCCAAATAAATAATGAGATGACCGACTCAATGGGAATAGAAGGGCCATTTTGGTCATTTTTCATTTTAAACAAATTAAAAGATAATTACATTTTATGTTATCCAATCAAAGTAGCACACAAAGTATAATTAAATCATGTCATATGTTCCAATAATAAATAAACAAATTTCATAACATTTATGGAAAAAGTTTAATTAATTAATCATTTAAATATTTAACAATTAAATATCTAAATAATTAATTAATATAATTATTATTATATATGTATTTTTATTTACAATAAATAACAAATACATATATTTATGGCATGTGTCAAAATCTCATTTGACAAATAATTAATGTGCATCTAATCGTATTATGTATCTAATATAAATACACAATAATTATTATCGGATAAAATTCCCTAAGGCATGTGTTATCGTTTAACCGATTAAACGATCCAAATTAACTCATTTAATCCGGTGAAGTATTATGAATAATCTGTATTATTCATATCGTGTTGCCCAAGTGCTCAACGAGTACACTTCATATTGTGGGATTCTCTAAGTTTAGGTTTATCCGTCACGAAATCCAATTTCGTGTCCATAATCCACCACTCATGAATTATGACGACCACAGATAATCTCGCTAAACTATGCAAGTCGAGGTCATTGCATACGTATAATCCCTCCGTCACAGGCTATCCATATTATACATGGGGTATAGATAAAAACGTCCAATCTGTTCGGTATAATATAGTCGACTTTCAATTTACGATCTCTAAATAACACTCGGAACTAATTTCCAAAGTTATACCATGACCATGGATTTACTAGATCGTAAACACGTGCGGTTGCCTATACCCTGTACACAGGACTGACAGATCCTATCTTGATACGCATTGGATATCATGAGCATCAGTCCACACCCAACGAACATGCGAAGATCTGATCTAAATAGATCGGTGACGTGACTGCCATCAAAGTGTGGAGGATAACTTATATATCCCACTGTGGTATCTCAAGTCAAAGGACCATTATGCTCGCTCAACTCGAGAAGATTCTTATTGACGTTGGTGTACCATCTATTAGGAAATCTTCACTGAGTCGTTCAGTGTCTTATCAAATAAACACCTACATGTCTGTACGAGTCTCCCGTGACTCATGGTTCATTTGGATAAACCATCAGACCAAGTCACGATATACGACATGTACTGGTCTTAGTGGATTTTATTAACTGACCCCTGTTAGTAAATCTTGACAGGAACTTTATTTAAGGATATACATCTTATAGTGCGCTTCCCAATGTCAATTACAAAATACGTTGTAACTGCGCACTATATTGTAAATCCTATGGTCTTTGTCTAATATACATGTATCACTAAACTATATTTAGTTTCGATCTAATCATAATCAGATATCTAATTGTAATTAGATTGAATAAGTGTATAAAAGACAAGGATGCTACCATTAAATTAGTAATATTATGGAAAATGGAATTACTCGTATTTATGAATCGAACGTAAATACGATCCGGATTGACACTCTGAGCACTAACCCTAACAATTTCTCTCATTAATGTGTATCGCATACTCATGGCCGTTAAGAGCTCACCTTGCACTCAAAAGGTAGGTAACAACAAGTAAGCTCGCTTAACAAATTGAGTCTGTCCAACAAACCCAACCGTTTTCCTTAGCCAACATTATTCATATTTTGCAGAATCCAAATTCTACATCAATATGACTCAGACGCTATATCAGTCATGTGTAATAGCTGCTGAGTTGTCTATGTATTTAGAGATCAAATCCAAATACTATGAGACAACTGCAAGCACTACACTAATATGAAAACTTCTAATCTATAGGGTCACGATGCAACTTCATAAGTCAATACTTCAAAAGTCGCAACTGATTCCACTAGTTCAGTAGAATCAACATTGACACTCCCACTGCATCTTTTCTGACTTTATATGACATAGACCATCTAATGTAATAATTAGAATCAAAACTAATCTGACCTTGAAAAAGAAACTCGTTCTTAATATCGCAAAGATCACAAAGAACATGTTTCAAGACCCATCATATGGTCTGCAGCATATCAAAAATAACTCGTAACAATTACGATTAAATTGATATTTTTAATCACATATAATATAACATTCATTATGCCATCATCCTATGATGCGTAAGATTGACTAGACATTCCAATCAATCTCTCTTTCGATAAAGGAATCATCATTTACGAAAGATGTATATTATATATATATAAGACACGTTAACTGTCAAACAGTTATACTAACTGTCATACAGATAGTCTCATTGTGTCCTTTATTAGATCATATCTAATATGTGACTAATGAGAGTATCTCACAAGTCTCTTAGTTTCATATCATATATAAAACTTTATATCAAATATAACAGAGACTACTCCCACTGCTTTCACGGAGAAAAGAAGACTTAAGATATATACTATGCTAGAAAGAAGTTTGTATGCTCCCACTAACCCTACTAACAAATATGTATTCTCTATGTTTTGATAAAATCAGACAATTTGATTGTATCAAAATTAAATAACATGAATTTTCGGAAAGGTTAAATGAGTCTACAATAGGCTCCATAAGCTAGTATATCAAACTTTGATCTTAGCAGAATACAAACTCTAGGGCCATTCTAGAATGAACTCTTCAAACAAAGAAATTACGACGGATCTCTCATTCGAAGAAATCACTCAAGAACGCCATTTTGCATTCTTTAGCCAAAATACATAGTTTAATATCAACATTAACCAACAGATCTTTAACTGTTCAATTAGTGCGACCAGAGATAGGTATTCTCAGAATCTACAATAGATCACTGAGTAAAACCTTTCTCACTATCATACTATAAAGGTCGAACCTTTATCAAGCTCACTTTGCTTTTGCTGCGCAAAACATTTACACACTTTATGAACTATTCATAACGAAAGCTTAATCAAGTTCAAAACTTGATCACAGTAAGCTATGAACAATGTTAGATCTATGGTTCAATGCTAATTTCCGAAATCGATATCAAATATCGCTCCCACTATAAGTTATAGGATAATTTTCTTCAATAAGAAAACAACATAATCATTAAGTATCGAATACTTCGCAAATGATTCTGACATCATATTGAACTTATACAGAAGTTATCTAAGGGTATTTTCATCTTATTAATTATGTAGTTCCATTACAGTTTATCACTCTCACATTGACTTCGCTAAGTCAAGTCCTTTCTACAATTATTAACATCTAATGTTACACGCTAAGTAATAAAACAATTTTATTACTTGAGATCGTAGAAAAGATATTCTATCAAATATAATACAATATTCCATTAAATAGAATAAATGATAAACCTTACTTGTACCTCCGAGGCGTAAGTACTTTCAATTATATAACAACTATACAAAAGAAAGTTTCAAATCTCAAACTTTTCAAGATTCGAATTTTCCACTATACATATCATATATGTAACTGTAGGAACAAATGGAACCTAAATTAAAGAGATGAATTAGTGTAACTGGAGCATAACCCTAAGAGTATTGAAAACTAATTTGGTAACATTCAATATCAACGAATCAAATCATATAAGATTCAATTACTCCCACTGACCAATTCCATCAAAATGGAACCGTGGAAGTTTAATATTGAGTAAGAATCACATTCATTAAATAACTTTAGAACTAATTGCCTTAACTTCAAATGTTTGACCATATCAAACATCTTTTAGAAACATTCAAATAGAATATCTTTGAACCATTCAAAATATTATATCTGCGTTTCATCAGAAAACATATTGAAAGTTCTCGAACCATTCAAGACATTCAATATATTTTCTTTTAGAAACATGTAACTAAGTCATGACAATTCATTAACAATGTTACGAAGTAAAAAAAACTATATAAGGTAATTACTAATTCATTAAACCACATACATCCAATGTATTAGTCTAATCATTCTTGTGGTCCAATGACGATCATTGGTTGAATGAGATTTAATCATATCCTGAATATAATATTCATTAAATGGATAAGGATATATGGTGTGATCTCGTATCAGACCATCATTTACCATACAAAATAAACATATTATGCTTATGTGATAAAATCTCATAAAACACTATTCTAAGTTATTTAGTTAACCGAATATTTTTCTTAATGTTTATCTTTGTATTAATGACACTACTAGTCATATTGAAATAAGTAACAACTGTTTATAAAGAACAAGTAAATATCCAATAGTCGCAAGTTCTGATATCAAATATCAAAACAGTTATTAAACATTATTTTAAATAACTAGACGGGAGATCTAGTATCCAATACCTACAGTTGTCGTATTGTGAGAATCGATATTCTCTATACACAACTATACACATCTCATTTCTTTAGCTTTATAATTTGCGTTCAATTATTCACAATGTAGACGCTGGTTTTCGTCGGGGGTCCACAATCGAGAATTTATGTAGGGGCTCTGGCGATCCTGCAAAGCAAAAGTGTAGAGTGAGCGGGAGTACTGCCCACCGGTGTGGTGGGTGCCGGGGGCACTCCGACGCCCAAGTCAGTGAATGAACAAAGGTAGTAATAGATGGAAGGTCAAGGTTAGATGCTACCTTGAACTCCGTTGAATGCCGTGAGGGCGGTTAGTCGGAGGTGTGATGAACTTGAGGAGAGAGTAGTATTGAACTATGAGTATGAGAGCTAGAAGTTAAATCCCCTTCCTCGTGGAGCCTTGTTCCTCCTCTCTACATGTTGTAGTAATGCGTGTCTTTATTACTATCTGATTGTTCATCCGTTAGATCGACTTCATGAGGAGCTATTACTGCATTTTGCCTGTTTGTTGGCTGGAACGGATGGGTTCATGAATGGTGTTTATGACCTTGGGCGTTACTTGGGCTGTCGTTGGGCTCCTGGAGCCTTGATTATGGATTGGGCGTGTGATACTTTATTGGGCCTAGGTTTGGGGATCTCTGGACCTTTATATACATCAAACCTTGGGGGTTCCTTTAGTGAGAATCTGTGATGGTAACTTGGGCTTGGATCCATGATGGGGGCCTAGTATTAGGCCCGAAGCAAAATGTCGAAATTGCACTTAGACCAAATCTGGCCCGTACAGTTTGTCCCCTACTCTCTAAGTCAAGGAGTCCTTGGCTTGGAGAGTACTTGATGCGTGTGAAGCTTGGGACGAGGCCATAGTATGTAGGCATACTCGAGTATTGATGCTGCCTATTGGTTAAACGAATGTAAAGTTATGAGCCTGATTCTACAGGAGCTTTTGGGGAAGTACCCAATCGATTGAACTAGATGAAGGTCGAGATATAAATCAAGCAACATGTGTATTCCATGTCTATAACTTGACTCGACATGAGTTAATGGGGGATGTCCCCAGTAGACTGGACTTGATGAGTCCAGGAAGATATAAGTCATACAACATGTGTATTTCATGTCTACAACTTGACTCGACACGAGTCAATGGGGGATGTCCCCGGTCGACTGGACTTGATGAGTCCAGGAAGATAAATATACGACATGTGTAATCCATGTCTACAACCTTGACTCGACATGAGTCAATGGGGGATGTCCCCGGTCGACTAGACTTTGATGAGTCCAGGAAGATATAAATCATACGACATGTGTATTCCATGTCTACAACTTGACTCGACATGAGTCAATGGGGGATGTCCCCGGTTGACTGGACTTGATGAGTCCAGGAAGATAAATATACGACATGCGTAATCCATGTCTACAACCTTGACTCGACATGAGTCAATGGGGGATGTCCCCGGTCGACTGGACTTTGTTGAGTCCAGGAAGATATAAATCATACGACATGTGTATTCCATGTCTACAACTTTACTCGACATGAGTCAATGGGGGATGTCCCCGGTCGACTGGACTTGATGAGTCCAGGAAGATATAAGTCATACGACATGTGTAATCCATGTCTACAACTTGACTCGACATGAGTCCATGGGGGATGTCCCCGGTCGACTGGACTTGATGAGTCCAGGAAGATATAAGTCATACGACACGTGTAATCCATGTCTACAACTTGACTCGACATGAGTCCATGGGGGATGTCCCCGGTCGACTGGACTTGATGAGTCCAGGAAGATATAAGTCATACGACACGTGTAATCCATGTCTACAACTTTGACTCGACACGAGTCTATGGGGGATGTCCCCGGTCGACTGGACTTGATGAGTCCAGGAAGATATAAGTCATACGACACGTGTAATCCATGTCTACAACTTGACTCGACATGAGTCCATGGGGGATGTCCCCGGTCGACTGGACTTGATGAGTCCAGGAAGATATAAGACATACGACATGTGTAATCCATGTCTACAACTTTGACTCGACACGAGTCTATGGGGGATGTCCCCGGTCGACTGGACTTGATGAGTCCAGGAAGATATAAGTCATACGACATGTGTAATCCATGTCTACAACTTGACTCGACATGAGTCCATGGGGGATGTCCACGATCGACTGGACTTGATGAGTCCAGGAAGATATAAGTCATACGACACGTGTAATCCATGTCTACAACTTGACTCGACATGAGTCCATGGGGGATGTCCCCGGTCGACTGGACTTGATGAGTCCAGGAAGATATATGTCATACGACACGTGTAATCCATGTCTACAACTTTGACTCGACACGAGTCCATGGGGGATGTCCCCGGTCGACTGGACTTGATGAGTCCAGGAAGATATAAGTCATACGACACGTGTAATCCATGTCTACAACTTGACTCGACATGAGTCCATGGGGGATGTCCCCGGTCGACTGGACTTGATGAGTCCAGGAAGATATAAGACATACGACATGTGTAATCCATGTCTACAACTTTGACTCGACACGAGTCTATGGGGGATGTCCCCGGTCGACTGGACTTGATGAGTCCAGGAAGATATAAGTCATACGACATATGTAATCCATGTCTACAACTTTGACTCGACATGAGTCTATGGGGGATGTCCCCGGTCGACTGGACTTGATGAGTCCAGGAAGATATAAGTCATACGACATGTGTAATCCATGTCTACAACTTGACTCGACATGAGTCCATGGGGGATGTCCCCGGTCGACTGGACTTGATGAGTCCAGGAAGATATAAGTCATACGACACGTGTAATCCATGTCTACAACTTGACTCAACATGAGTCCATGGGGGATGTCCCCGGTCGACCGGACTTGATGAGTCCAGGAAGATATAAGTCATACGACACGTGTAATCCATGTCTACAACTTTGACTCGACACGAGTCTATGTGGGATGTCCCCGGTCGACTGGACTTGATGAGTCCAGGAAGATAAATATACGACATGTGTAATCCATGTCTACAACCTTGACTCGACATGAGTCAATGAGGGATGTCCCCGGTCGACTGGACTTGATGAGTCCAGGAAGATATAAGTCATACGACATGTGTAATCCATGTCTACAACTTTGACTCGACATGAGTCTATGGGGGATGTCCCCGGTCGACTGGACTTGATGAGGCCAGGTAGGTATTCACTCTACAGACCTGACAATGGTCCAAGAATATTTCCTCAATATATAACTAGACCTGTTGAAGGATTATAAAATAATCTTTCATTACTATGCCAGACTTGTTGAAGGTCTGTAGTCGAATGGGCTTTTAAATGGTCCTGATGAAGATCCATCAAAGTCATCACTCATTACCTTGAGGGGTGTTCATGATACTACAGTCGGATGAAATTGATGACCGTCCATGTGAATCTTCACTCTACACGTTCAAGTCAGTATGGGAGAGAAGACAATTTTTCCATGCACCATGGAATTGATGGCCATCCATCTTGTTGTTTGGGAATTGAATGAACAAAATATTTCATCATCCCACATGTCGAGTGAGACCAAACGGGATGATACTACAAGCCCTCAAAATTTAAATAATTTGGAATAAAGAAAGAGTTCCACTTGACTATTATTGGATGGTGTCGAGTGGACTTAGTGCCTAACTCTATTCTGTCTTGTCGAATGAGTGGGGGAAAAGCATATTAGGTGATTTTAATGTGGTCCTATTGTCGACATTTTCATATTTGAAGGGCCAACTTATTGCTTCTGTCTAGCTTGTTGGGCCTCCCAACGTGACCATGGCCCATGAAGTGAGTGGATGGAGGGGGCTGGTGACATGTGCTATTTTGAAACTGATTCTTCTGGGCTAGGGGCAAAGTGGTGCTGTATTATGGCTTCTGAATGGCCTATATCCGGCAAAGTGTAATTTCTTTTACTAAGCTATTCATGCGACAATAAAAGTTTTGTGTTTCAGCCTACATTTGATACGACAAACATGTTCCATTATGCAGGCTCAATTTCGTGCCTCAGATTGTTAAAATAAAGCATTTTCTTCTGGAAAGCTATGCTTCTCGTGACCAAGGACCGGGCCTCTACAGATCCACAAGCAATCTCTCAAAACTCGTCCTATACACCACCTCATTCCTCGACAGAGAGGTTATATCGAGCTGAGCCCTCTTGAAGCCATGTTACGAGGGTAAATTCATCCGGCTCAGCAAGCCGGGGACCATCATGATGTCGGGGATCTCCTCGGCTCGAGAGGTATCCACGAGGCTTACGGACGTGAGAACTGATTCGACGGCGCACTTGGAAGAACCAATTATCGCTTCTCTTTCTGGAACTGATCTGGGCGTGATGGGTTACTGAAGAAGCGTGATTCGACAAGCAGTCGGATGAACGGATTGTGCTGGATTATTGGAGAGGCGTGACTCGACATGCAGTCGGATGAACGGTTTGTCGCTTCTCTGGAATCGATTTGGGGATATTTGTTACCAATTTGTGCTCTGTTTCATTTGTTGTATGGGCTCGATTGGAGTTTGGTCTGAGATCAATGTATGTCTGTGGGGGGCTGGTTGCCCAATTAGGTTAGGAGTCGTGCCCCCTGGTAGGACTGCTTTGGAAGCTTCTTGTTCCCAGAGCCATTGCTGTGTTGTTCAAGGTAATGTAGTTGATGGAGCTTTTTAAGTGTTTGATGAAATGTCTAGACCAACAACTGAGATATTGCGGCCATTGAAGCTGACATGATACTGGTAGCAACGTTGCTTCTTGTAGCAGCAGCAATACTGGTAGTATCAACATGGGTATCCATCTTTCTGTGGGGAACATCTCTCAGTGTACAAAGAAACCAGTGGCCTGAGCTAGAAGAACTGTCAACGTGTGAAACCTAACGGACGCAAGTGACATGTTTGGGCAGTATGATGAATTGAGAATAATAAGATTAGCATAACTGAGGACAACCTTACATAGTGTTTCATCACTCACACAAGAACAATTTGACATATCTAAAGCTTCTAATTGAGGGTATGAAGTTGCAGCTTTAACGAATTGCTGCATAAGACAGTTTGTGGCTGGATGCAATATCAAGGAGATGTAAAAGGAGTACAATCGAGCACCACCTGTGCCATGCTACTGCGTTTCAAGGACAAATGCTTGAGTTGTGGGCACCTGATGGATACACGCATCACTCGACACCTTGTTATTTCAAGATGACGCAATTGATCATGGTTCATAGGTATCTCCTGAACACCATTACCAAGAGTAGCATCATTGACATTCAATCTCTTCAACATACTACAATCTGCCATGGCAAAAAAGCATCGCCCAGTTGACCCTTCTCCAAAATTAAAGCTTCGATATTTCTTAACAAAGAGATTGCTTGATTTGGATGATCTAAGCCCGTCCACTAGTAGTGTGATGAATCTGTTAGCAAAAATATACACCCATGAAGAGATGATTCCTAAAATGGTAGGGGCAATTTTCTAGAGCACGTTAACCAGGAAGCCAAGATCTTGTTGCTTCCAATTCCATACTAGTTGTAGGGCAGTAACAAGTTGTAAACTTGAAGTAAAGCCGCAACCTTACCCATTCAATCGTCCTCAAGCGACAACGAATCGCTTCGTACCACGATGATATCAACTTTGCTCTATATGGTGTTTAGACTATGCAATTAGATAGTCTGATAGGCTTATTTCAATAAATTATGTTCCTATTAACCCCGCTTGTGTTGTAAAGTTATGGAAGCTTTCGATACAATGCGTAAGAGGAAAGGGTTAAAGCCTACGTTTCTCATTGGCAATGTTATTCTATTTATTTCGAATTCCACCAGGCCTGAAATCTGAAATTTGTTGTTCGAAGGGTTAAAGTGTGCCCTCCTCCAGAGGTTGTTGAAGTGGGTAGTGTGTTTTTAAGAAGCGTTGGCAAGATTTAGAAGCAAACACTTTTTAAGTTGTCATCACACAACACAACACAAGAGTTGATGAAGTTCTAAGAGAATTTCACCCTACCAGACATGATAGAAGTCTATGAGGCCTTCACTTTTTTATCCACTGGACCTGGCGTAGGTGTACTATATGTGCCTTTATTCCTCATTTTTTTAGGACTAGATAAAGCTTTGTCGGTCTATGGTCGAATGGACTTTATGGTGATCCAGTGGAGTCTTCGCTCTACCGGGCTTGTTGAAAGTCTAAGGGAGGCTACACCTCATTAGACATGATAAAAGTCAGGATTCTACCCATTCCATGGGTCGAGAGACCAAGGGTGTCATACATGACGAATGAGGATTATCTAAAAATTGTATTATGGGTTTGTGATATAAGTGCATATGAAAAGTGCTTAGAGTAGATGGAAGGATCCTATTTCAATAATAGTTGTACATGCAGTGTTAAATGGAATCTTCGTCTAGGGCCTAGCCTCATACGTATCACGCAAAGTGAGTCATTCGCCACATGCTAAGTCTTCTTCGGTCTTAAGTTGAATGAAATCTAGAACCAGTGTCAAGACTCATACGTAAGGCGTTGAGTGGAATCATCGCTCAATATTAAACCATTATATATGCAGTGTCCATTGTGATCTTTGATCAGTGACATTACAATGTCAATTGGGACACCCACTACAGGTCTTGAGTTATACACTAATGTCGAATGAGACATCCTGAAAAAGTCCCACGCCTTACTAAAGTCGACTGAAACCCCTTTTTAAGAAGAATGTGCAAGACATACCTGGTAAGGTTGATTGGGAAGTTGAGATGACTTACTCCAATTGCTTCCGGGGAGTTGTATCAGAGCCTCTCATGGTTTGATTCTCTTCTTCTAGGGTGCGTAATCATTCTTGGTGTATGGCTAGCTGTATGGTCACAAGATTTGCGCCTACCTACTGCTAGAAGCCATGAGTGAATGTTTGTCTGTGAATTGTAGAATGAGAGATATTCGCTTGCTATGAACTGCCAGGCCCCACGGTGGGCGCCAAATTGTAGACGCTGGTTTTCGTCGGGGGTCCACAATCGAGAATTTATGTAGGGGCTCTGGCGATCCTGCAAAGCAAAAGTGTAGAGTGAGCGGGAGTACTGCCCACCGGTGTGGTGGGTGCCGGGGGCACTCCGACGCCCAAGTCAGTGAATGAACAAAAGTAGTAATAGATGGAAGGTCAAGGTTAGATGCTACCTTGAACTCCGTTGAATGCCGTGAGGGCGGTTAGTCGGAGGTGTGATGAACTTGAGGAGAGAGTAGTATTGAACTATGAGTATGAGAGCTAGAAGTTAAATCCCATTCCTCGTGGAGCCTTGTTCCTCCTCTCTACATGTTGTAGTAATGCGTGTCTTTATTACTATCTGATTGTTCATCCGTTAGATCGACTTCATGAGGAGCTATTACTGCATTTTGCCCGTTTGTTGGCTGGAACGGATGGGTTCATGAATGGTGTTTATGACCTTGGGCGTTACTTGGGCTGTCGTTGGGCTCCTAGAGCCTTGATTATGGATTGGGCGTGTGATACTTTATTGGGCCTAGGTTTGGGGATCTCTGGACCTTTATATACATCAAACCTTGGGGGTTCCTTTAGTGAGAATCTGTGATGGTAACTTGGGCTTGGATCCATGCTGGGGGCCTAGTATTAGGCCCGAAGCAAAATGTCGAAATTGCCCTTAGACCAAATTTGGCCCGTACACACAACAATTACAAATGATTGATTAGCAAACTATGTCAGACACATGACTTCTAAAAGTCACTAAAGCCAAGAAACGTCATTATAAGATAAACAACTACTAAAGGGGTTTTCTTAATGCCAGTCAAGAATCTCGAGACATGAACTATTCAAGTCAATTTTTACGGCACCAGAAACTATTCCCTCTAGATAATTATATCCTTAAAAGATATCTATTTAGATTACCTAATCGTGACTTAGAAACTAAGTCACTAACCATCTTGATTTACAAGGAAATCGGAACAACAGTTACTGATGGTTTGAAACTAATCTAACAAAATCTTAGTCTACTGTCTTTCTAGAACCTATTCTAGAACTACGCAACCATAAGTAAAGTCGGAGAACATATTCAAGTAATATGCTATGCAGTGGATTAGAAGTACAAATCTATAAACAAATAGAATAAAAGGAAAACGAAGCAAAATTTTCCATAAAATTACGCACTACCTTAGTTATGGATTTTTAAACCAGCAGTGTCTCCCACTACTTTACATAATACCGTAATCCCCAGCGGACAACGGAAATTCAATAATTAAATCAAATTCCATAGTGAGAGTAGGATCCCATGAATATATTTCGACTCACAGCTTTGGCACAATCTCGCCTACGTATATTCATTAGGTAGACAACCCATTGTCAATCACTCACAAGTGACTCCTAGTTTTGGTCTTGACTGTTTCTCGTTATGACAGCTTTGGCATGTTCACAAGGAGGTGTATCAAGGCTTCACTTGTTAATGACAAACTCAAGCTACCGATGTAGTCCTGACAGCTTTGGCACGTTCAGGATTTCCACTTTCACTTGAATTTGTCTAGTATCAATATACAACCGGCATGGATAAAATCACATAGCCTACACCCTCACAGCTTTGGCACGATCTCAGATGCAGTTATAGAAAGATACCCATAAACCGTACTGACAAGATGGACCAAGAAACATATATCCAATACACGTCACTTTACAGGATTATTTCTAAGCGTGGATTTTCCTTAGGAAGTTTTACTCTACATCAAATGCAGACTTTTAATCTAAATCATTTTCTAAACAATTCAATTCTACCTATAGAAAATATAACTCAATTTAACCATTAAATTTTCGTTACATTACCGTTAGCGTAGAATCGAAAAGTTAAGAAACATATATAGATTATATGCATGTGTGAACATTAAAATTAGATTAAATATCAAATATCAAGCATGAATAATGTAATGGATGAAGCATCAGACCCGCTCTGATACCATTTTTGTTGGAGTTTGGGCGATGGGTGCAGCGGAAGTGCGGTTCGGGCGAAATCGTAATTTAAAACTTTTTCAAATTACCGAATAAATTATTCAATATCTAATATGAATAATTTATTCATATTTCACCTAAACCTATTTATTCGATATCAAATAACGACATAAATATGCATGAAACTTCGCGAAACTTTTACGAAAAATATTTTTCCGTAAAATGACGCAAAACGCATTTTTGACCGAACTGACTACCCAACACTTATGGGGACTGCCCAAGTCAGCCCCAATAGTGTTAGGGGAGTTCATGGGCTGCCCGAACAGTGATGAACTCACTGTTTTGATAGCCATCACCCGGTTGGCTCAAAAGTCACCCGGTAACGTCGTTTTTGGCTGTTTTCGCTTCATTCAACTCCGAAACACTTTCCGGAAATTGTTCCAACTCCCAAAACACATCCATTACATTCATAAGACATCAAATTCAACACAAAATTTCCAGTTCTACCAGATCTGATCCGGAAACCGAAATTCCCATTTTTCATGCTTTAAATCCAAATTTTCAATATTAATCAAAACACCAAATCAAGTCACCACATATGAATCACCCAAGAATAATTCTAAGCATTGCAAGAGTGTTCATAACACTCTAGAATGGAAACATGTCATCAAATGACTAAATTGGATACTAATTACACTAATTCCATCCAACAAAGCTTCACACATGCATATTACTTCCAATTCCAACTTCCAAATCCAAAAGCCCCAAATTCTAAGAAAAATAAGAAACCCTAGAATCCATCTAGACAATCAAGAACATGAAACAAGCTTTCAAAGCTTAAGAAGATGAAAGATTACCTCTAATCATTTGTTTTCCTAAAGCTTTTCTTGATTTTTTTTCTTCATTTTCTTCTTTGGATCATCAAGATTAATTTGAGAGTATTTGGAGGTCTAGGTTTCGGTCATGAGTTTCCATTAGAAGCAAAAGAAAAATTTTCCAAATAAATAATGAGATGACCGACTCAATGGGAATAGGAGTGGCATTTTGGTTATTTTTCATTTTAATCAAATTAAAAGATAATTACACTTTATGTTATCCAATCAAATTACACAAAGTATAATTAAATCATGCCATATGTTCCAATAATAAATAAACAAATTTCATAACATTTATGGAAAAAGATTAATTAATTAATCATTTAAATATTTAACAATTAAATATCTAAATAATTAATTAATATAATTATTATCATATATGTATTTTTATTTACAATAACTAACAAATACATATATTTATGGCATGTGCCAAAATCTCATTTGACGAATAATTAATGTGTATTTAATCGTATTATGTATCAAATACAAATACACAATAATTATTATCGGATAAAATTCCCTAAGGCTTGTGTTATCGTTTAACCGATTAAACGATCCAAATTAACTCATTTAATCCGGTGAAGTATTATGAATAATCTGTATTATTTATATCGTGTTGCCCAAGTGCTCAACGAGTACACTTCATATTGTGAGACTCTCTAAGTTTAGGTTTATCCATCATGAAATCCAATTTCGTGTCCATAATCCACCCACTCATGAATTATGACGACCACAGATAATCTCGCTAAACTATGCAAGTCGAGGTCATTGAATACGTATAATCCATCTGTCACAGGCTTTCCATATTATACCTGGGGTATAGATAAAAACGTCAAACTCGTTCGGTATAATACAATCGACTTTCAATTTACGATCTCTAAATAACACTCGGAACTGATTTCCGAAGTTATGACACGGCCATGGATTTACTAGATCATAAACACGTGTAGATGTATATGCCCAGTATACATGACTAACAGATCTTATCTTGATACGCACTGGATATCATGAGCATCAGACCACACCCAACGAACAGACGGAGGTTTGATCTAAATAGATCAGTGACGTAACTGCCATCAAATTGTGGAGGATAACTCATATATCCCACTGTGGTATCTCAAATCAAATTACCACTATGCTCGCTCAACTCGAGAAGATTCCTATTGACGTTGGTGTATCATCTATTAGGAAATCTTCACTGAATCATTCAGTGTCTTATCAAATAAACACCTACATGTCTATACGAGTCTCCCGAGACTCATGGTTCATTGGAATAAATCATCGGACCAAGTCATGATATACAATATGTATTAGTCTCAGCGGATTTTATTAACCGACCCGTGTTAGTAAATCTTGACCAGGAACTTTATTTAAGGATATACATCTTATAGTGCGCTTCCCAATGTCAATTACAAACTACGTTGTAACTGCGCACTATATTGTAAATCCTAGGGTCTTTGTCTATTATACACGTATCACTAAACTAGATTTAGTTTCGATCTAATCATAATCAGATATTTAATCGTAATTAGATCGAATAAGTGTATAAAAGACAATGATGCTACCATTAAATTAGTAATATTATAGAAAATGGAATTGCTCGTATTTTTGAATCGAACATAAATATGATCCGGATTGGCACTCTGAGCACCAACCCTAACACTGGGTCTGTATCTGTCAATGTGCAATGTGTCTCCCTCTGGGTATACAAAATGCATATGCGTCATCATAACAACCATATGATCATGTAAGTCATGTAATGAAATGCAATGCAATGTAATGTCATTACCAATATACACAACAACAAAGTCGACCACACTCAATTACGAGCTGGTGACATCTCACTCATCCAATACATACAGAATGTGCCCGTATCCCATTTCAACAAACTCAACCATATGAAAAATACTTGCACGTGTCATTAAACATATCAACATATTTCATAGACTGGTTCCACACTCATACCAAAGCTAAACTGAAGTTTGGAAATTTAGTTAAAACTCTTTACAAAATTTTTACATCTCTCGTACTGAAAACGTATTCTACTATAAGACATGCTTAACTATGAAAATGTAACGACAGCTTGTGCTAAACTTTGCATGCTGATACTAGCCTGCTATCTAGAAAACCGACACTATGCATACTTTCAAAAAATATGTTTCTATATGTGCTCTTTCACGAATCTCCTTGACAGTACCTCTGACGGCTCTCAGTTCATACTTTCTAGGACTCCATAACTACTGCTACATATTTCTACGAATCTGAAATCTACACTCATGTCTATATACATATTTATAAGTATACAATCAGCTATCACACCTTGTCTACCTAAGGCAAGATCACAGTAAGGTACTTACCTGGGGTACATGCTCTTCTTTCTTTCTCTTCCTCCATCTGTAACATAAAATACGGATGGTTAAGGTCATTAATCATAGAAACTTACATAGAACATAAACTCCTCTACTTTCCGAGAAAACCCAAATTATATCTGTTTCCAGTGATTTCAGTTTCATTTCTGATAATACATCCAATACTCATATAACATCATTATACATTGTTTAGTCATTCTTGTAGCTCAAATATATAAATTACGCATTTTCAATAAATCTTCCGAAAAGTTTCCGAAAATATTGCGGAAGGATCCTAGCCCTCCAAACCTTTATGGAATTACTCAAATACTATTGTTTCATTATAATTAAGCCATATCCTTAATTACGTTCATCAAAGCACAGATACATGCGAAACCCGACTTTATCGAAAACTCGCTTTACTTATCGGATCGATCATATTCGCTCCGATTCCTTTCAGATTCTACCCTATACACATATTCAATATACTTACACTTAAATAACTCAATTTATATCATTACACTACTCTGTGGAACTACTGGATACAACGAATATTTAACTATAAACTTTAGAAATATGAAGATTTGTGGCCCTTCTGCTCGAAATTTGGAAAAGTGTTCTACATGAAGGTTTTTGTCTCGAAATAACGAGTCTGATGGTTTAAAAATCATCTCAAACGGAGTTCGTTTGCTATCTTTATAGATGAGACAAAAAAACTTTCCCCGTATAGAATAATATACATAAATCGCGTAGCTGTTCTTTTATGTCACTCGATTTACAAAACATCAAATCTCTATTTTAAAATATTCCGAGCTATATTTCAACACTTAAACTCGTTTTCTCAGATATAGTCTCATTTGAGACCCGATCTGCAATACAAAATCCTTCTGGAAGAGTTTCCAAATTTCTGGATGTTACATTTAGCTCACAGAGTTCATATGAAGTAACCAGCCACAGTTTAAGCTGACCAAACCACCACAGGTTTGGGATGGCCTTAGACCCGGGTTTGGGTGGTTTGGTAGATAATAAGTTAGTTCCGGTTAGGGAAAATTTGATGTTGCTAGTAAATAAAGTATAGTTACAGTGCAGAAAAAAAGTATGTATATATGTGGATGAATGCTTCTAGATTGAGGTACGAGAGATGCCAGAATTCTATAGATATGAGGTATAGTGTGAAATTGAGAAGATAAGTTCATTACATTGTTGCATTCAGTACAGTACGTAAACTATCCAGGTATAATATAAGTAAACGGCCATCGGGTAAAGATGAGGTTTATAAGTTTGTGTATTTACATATATATGTCACTTGATATATTTACATAAGACATGAGTACTTACTGAGCTTTATAACTCACACCCCATCTGTTTCCTAATTTTGGAGGTTCACATTGGACTTAAGAGCTAGAAGATTTCTTGTGACGTCTTGCAGACAACGGTTAGCCCCGATGCAGTCAAGTTGGTCTTGAGTCGTTTGTATTGTTCTGGGATGTGTTATGGGCTCCCACGGCCTTAGTTTTATTTATTTGTATCATATGTGTAATTTTAATCGTGTTGAACACGTAGTAGTTTGTAGTTATCTATCTAATGTCAGGCGAGAGGCCTATTTACATATCAGTTGAGATTTTTCAGGCCGGAGGCCTTTTAGAATATAAATTGTGACGAATTGTTTTGAATGTATTATCATGACACCTCGAGGTGCTAGACTTGATCCAGGTTTCATGATTTTTAGCAGAGGTCATGCTGAAATTTTAGTAGCATCAAAGGCTTATGGAGATGGGTTTCCTATCTCCTGCTGTAGCATCCTGCTTCGGGCGGGATGTTACAACATAAAAGTTGTTCTCTTTGAAATGTCTTTCCAATGGTTTTAGAATCACTTGAATCGGAGTTCTTTTGTTATTTCTATAACCGAAATAACGAAATTTTCTCCGTATAAAAATATTTAGAAATACACGTAACTGATCCTTTCGAGTTACTTGATTTTTAATGCCACGAAATACAACTTTAAAATATTCCAACATAATTTTCAATGATTAAACTCTATTCTCTAATATTGTCTCGTTCCGAGACCTAAGCTTCAATCTGAAAATCTTTCACAACTGTTCTGAAAATTCAGGATATTATATTAAAATAATGTATTATAATAAGAAAGTCATAATAAATTGGAATAACATAACCTACTATATAAAAAAAATTTAAATTTTAGCATTATTACAGAGTAAACCAAAATAATATAAAACAAAACATCTAAAACAAATCCTACTCATAAATATATTCATTTTCAAAATATAAGGTTATATATACCAAAAAAAAAAAAAAAAAACCCAAATTGAATTTAATTTTATTTGACCCGCATAAAGTGTGGATCATACACTAGTAAAAGATAGAAAACAAAGTCAAGGCTAAACACACAACATTTTAAATTAAAATGCAGTATATAAATTTGAAAAAACATATTATATCCTCTATAAAAATATTGTACAATATTTTCAATTTTCAAAAGTAGGAATTAAAATATTTATAGATTGAGATACTCTCTAGTTCTATTTAAAATATATATATATATGAATTGATATTTATATATTTTATAACGAATTTCTATGATTATAATCAATGTCGTCCTTGAATATATATATATATATATATATATATATATATATATATATATATATATATATAGGGCTATAAGTAAGCCGTTTAGCCAGCCTACAGCCAGGATCAGCTCTGATTATATCAAGTGTTGGTTTGCGTATATTTCAAAAAAATAGCTATAATTTAGTTAGTTGTCACTGGCCAGTGAATTTGGATTTAGAGTAAAATTGATTGCTTACGTAACAAATTAAAGAGTGAAAAAATAATCTCTCTTCCAAAACATTTTTCAAATAAAATAAGTTTAGATTATCTTTAATCAAATTGAAGGGATCCACTTTAGTTTTATATGGTTTCATAGATAAATAGTTTCATCGGTAAAAATTAAATGATGTTAATAAAAGAAAAATAATATAAATAAATTTATATTATTTTAATCAGATTGAAGATATTGACTTTAGTTATATTATTGTAATAAATAAATATAAAAAACTATTAGTAACTCACATCAACATACAAATAAAGTGAAGATGGATAAAAAAAATATTATAAAATACTAGTACAGGGCTCGCACTTTGTGCGGGTTAAATATATATTTTAGGTATTGATTTTATAAATACTCTTATTCTTGTCGCTTTTATAGTTTAAATAAGATAATTGATTTACTTATATGTAATATTTATGTCTCATCCGTTTGTCTCTCAGTTCTCAAATAATATTTCTAATTCACTGTGTAAAAGTTAATAGTCAGAGTCTGCGTCCCGAAGTATAATAAATAATAAAAAATTCATGAAATAAAAAATTTTATAAAAGTAATTCAAAATAAAATAACAATAAACTCGAAATCCAAAAAAATTGGTTAGGTTTGGTAGGAAAGCTACTAATTAGGTTTCTTATTTTAATAGAAGATTATATTTTTATATTGTAATATATTTTTTTATTTTAATAAATTATTATTTTAATTTTATAATTTAATAGTAAAAATATTAATTGTACAGATAGGTGCCACATATATTTTTTTATTTTAATAGAAGAGTATACAATAATTTTTTTTATTATAATATGTAATAAAAAATTATTGTAGAGATTATGTGTCATGTGACGCTATTAGAAAGCTTTAAAATGTTTAAATTATATATATATATATATATATATATATATATATATTATCGAATTATCTATGATATTATTCAAAATAAATCAGATAGTATAATATTTTTTCTTGTTGTCATCGTGTTCTTATTTAATAAATTTATTAATTTAATTTATAATTTAATAGTATTTTTTAATTATAATAAGATGATATAATATGTTTTTTTTTTAATTATAGTACAGTTCTTATAAGATTATAATATGTATTTTTACTATAATAAGTTTTTATTTAATAAAAAATTAATTGTAAAGATATTTTAATTTTAATTTTATAATAAAAAAATAATTGTAGATGTTAATTGTAGAGATTAAGTGTTATGTATGTTTTTTTTTTATAGTTAATTAGAAATTATAATATGTTTTCTTATTATAATCTGTTTCTTTATTTTATAAATTAAAATATTAATTAATTAATTAAATTATAGGTTTCGTACTTTAATAGTAGATTAATTGTACATATATTTTAATTTTATAATTTAATAATAAAAAAATTAAATATAGATATTATGTTAACTGTAGATAGTTTAATAATAAAAAATCAATTGTAAAGATTAGGTGAATTGTAGATAATTTAATAGTATTTTTTATTTTAATATGATAATTTAATATTTTTTCTTGTCAAATTCGTATAAAATTATAATATGTAATTTTATGATAATATGATTTTTATTTAATAAGGTTATTAATTTAATTTTATAACTTTAATATGAAGCTGTCACGTGGTGTGATAAACATGCTTAAATATGTTTAATATATATATATATATTAATAAAAGAGAGATAAATAAGTTTTTAATATTAAAGAATAAGAAGTGAAATTTGATTTAAAAAATTTTAATTGATATTCTTTTTTTAGAACCAATGTTACTGATATCATTTATTAATCAACTT
This sequence comes from Zanthoxylum bungeanum, assembly GCA_019454045.1. Lineage (NCBI taxonomy): Eukaryota > Viridiplantae > Streptophyta > Magnoliopsida > Sapindales > Rutaceae > Zanthoxylum > Zanthoxylum bungeanum. The sequence goes on from SKCR01034490.1 coordinate 74,142, forward strand.
ATAATTTTTTCCTGCGAGTTTTTTTGGAGTCTTATAATTCTTCATTTAATTTATTGTAGAGAAACTTCCATTAATAGCTCTCGTGCAGTTAGTGAATGCATTAAAAGCAAAGATGTGGTGGAAATGCCAAATGCTAAGTCAGTGAATTCATGTAAAACAACTTGAAACCGTTGCAGCAATATATAATTAACGGCTGCATGCTGTCACGCAACAATGCTCATTTGCAATTACTGCACTTCACATGACGACAAATATTTTTTTTTTAATGGGTAGTCTTCGATTAAACCAAACAAAAATATACTTCAACGTTTGCTTATGAATTTAGTGATAGCGGGAAAACCCGCCCGGATCCGCCCAAACCAAGATAATCCGGGTCGGGTTGAACCCCCGCGGGTTGCGGTTTTAAATTAAAAAGCCTAGTAATTTTAGGGTCTGGGCCGGGTCCGAATTTAATAAAGCCCGACTCAATTTAAAAAGAAAAAACAACTAAGATCCACTCACATGATTGCTATCATTTTGGGCTTTAGGTGTTGCTGTATAAAGATGCAACTTTTCTGGGCTGCATGGATGAGTATCCTGCAAGGATACGTTTTCGTGCACGAACCATGAGACATGGGGATTTGCTAGCAACATTTAACTAGGACTTTTGCATGCATGCGTGGGACTATGATAAGGATACTTATGTGGGCAGTGGCGGAGTCATATTTTTAAAGCAGGGGCAAATTTAATTTACTTCAAACTTTTGATTTTCTAGTAAGAGTTTCATTTATTTTAGATTCATTTTGGTGATTAAAACACAAGTTTGGATATACTTTTCTATATTTTATTCAAAACCGATAGAACCAATCACAATATTTTTTACCACAAATAAATTTTTTGATTGATATTAAAAACAAATTTTTTAAAAACAATTAGGCTCAGCGGACAATTGCCCCTACTGGACACTAGTGCCCTGTTTGCTAGAGAGTTGGCGTTTAAATGATACCCCAAACACATAAATTAACGCTAACTTATGAACTAGCTTATTCAATGGAAATTATAACGGAGATTGTCGATTCTCTTAAGACCTTGATGCATAATCTTATCCTAAAAGGATTTTGATACTGCAACACTCACAACTTCAACGTAACATTTACAAAGTAGAATAAAAAGATTTCGTAGCAAAGCGAATACGAAGTTAGAGCTTAATACTACAACCGTAAGATAAAAGTCTCCTATCTTAGGATTCTCAATGTAAATGAGTTCTAATCTATTTGGCTCTAACCACTTAGGATTCATGCATAATCATATAGACCATTTAGGGTCAAATACATAAAATCTTTAAAACTTTTTTATAATATTTTATTAACTGGACCCGTCATACTAGTCCCTATATCGAAATACCGGTAACTAGGATCATGAGACAGAGCGACTGAAACCGACATACATGTGATTATAAATGAGACATAGCTACTGGAACCAGGAAACCGGTCCCATATCGGTCATCACTAAGAATACCCACATTGTAACCGGGATACCGGTCCTATACCAATGAGCTGAGTAGTTTGCACATATTCTAGAATCGGGCCACCTCATATCAATTTTCATACCGGTGACTGTACCGATCAGTTATTTTATTTGAATGCTCAACGGTCGAATTCTCATTAGTCGTTTAAATTATCAGACCGACGTATCATCCCGTCAGACCGACATACCAGTCCCAGAACTTTATAATGGATCTTTCCAATTTCCAGCCTATAAATGGAAACGTAATTTCATTTTTGCAATATATAACAGATACAGAGAAAAATACAACTTTGGTACATCTTTTGCATACTTCTAAAAGCTTCAAACACATTCAAAGAGAGTTTTGTGAATCTTCAACATCTTACACTCTCAAAATTGAAAAGCTCATACTTAATTTTCATAAGTATTCTTAAAGAGCCTAGATTCATTTGCATATAGACATACTCACATTTAAATATTCTTTGTAATCTTTTTTGAGTACCCAAATTGTTGTGGTAATTTTTCTTATCGAACACTTTTTTGTGAGATTCCATTGTGTGAGTGGTGATTACTCTAAAGAGAGAACTTATTGTAAAGGTTTTAAAAGAGCCTTGGAAGAAAAACCTCTTGGTGTGCTGTACAAACTTTTTGAAGCTTAGTGGAAGCTTCAAGTGATACTTGAAGAGAATGAAACCAGTATAAAATCGATTTTGTGTTTCTCTTCCTTAGCTCTTTTACTTTGCAGTTCTGTACATATTATATTTGTTAATTATATTAGTTGGTAAAGCTATTGATATTCATAGCTTAAAATTATAAAGAATTCGAGTTCCGTATTTATTTTTTAATTACCTAATTCACCTTCTCTTAGGTTAGCGTGTTCAAGACTTGTAGGTAATTTCAACTTTTACTTTCATAAAATTATAATCTCATACCATTAGATTAATTTTCAACTATAATTTAAATTATTGACTTTTGTTCTACAACTTATAAACTAATTTATATTTTCAGTATAATATTATCTACCAAATTCAGCCTAAATGTATCCGCGAAGTTTGCTTGTGCATGTCCATGTGGCCACACAATATTTACGATATTGTTATTTGCCAGGAATCTAGGTTTTAGGGGTAAGAGCCAAGTATTTTAGTTATGGTTTAATTGTTATTTTGTTGTAATTTAAGAGCCTTCCCTGATCGAAGGAAGGATAAACTATAAGAGTAAAAAAAAAAAAAATTAAATAAAAAATCTCTTGTTACTTGTTAATCTCCGTGCATATATAAGAAGAAATTAAAAGCACAACATGGTCAAACTAATAAAGGTAAGGCTACTAGATCCGCTAAAGTACACATATACATATAACTCAAAATTCAGACAGTTAGCATTGAAACATAAATTCAGAAAAGATAGCAAAAGATAAAACCATACAACCGGATGTATCTCTAGAAGAGACAACTAAAACCTGAAATTAAACACTGAACTAGTCTAACCACAAAGATAGAACTGAAAACAAATTAAAACAAGTACAAACTTAAGGACATGGGTGGAAGATTCCACCACCAGTCCCAACACCGGCTCCGCCGCCAGCAGCGCCACCGACACCACCACCGGCACCACCGCCTAAACCGCCAAGACCACCCACACCACCGCCTAAACCGCCTGCGCCGCCTAGACCACCAAGGCCACCTATTCCACCACCAATTCCCCCATACTTGCCAATCCCACCAAGGCCACCTATCAACGGCATCCCACCAATACCGCCGGCAAATCCACCCAAGCCGGCAAATCCTCCAACGCCACCATAGATAAAATTCTTTTTGTCATCAAGGCCAGCACTGCTAGCACTAGGTGACTCTGCCTTTGGTGCATCAGCAGCATGCACAATTATTTCTTTCAAAGGGTGGTTTTGCTCATTGAGAGCCCCATTGCTTGGCAACTTACGTGCCTCAGCTGCATGTAAAAGGACTAAAACAAGAACAGAAATGACTGACCAGTTTGCCATATCTCTCACTCACAAAATATCACACGATTTGAGCCAAGTGTGTGTTCATTGTTGTGGCTTTATATAGATGATTCTGAATTGTGAGGTTGTTGACAGTTGAGCGTAATAAAACCGCCGTAGTAAATGAAAGAGGAGACTTTGATATCAGAAATCTCGAGAATGGTATTTCTTTGAATTAGGGTTCAGATTGTTAGGTGAATTAAAAGAACAGAAATTTAAGGTGTCTTGTCATTCAGGTTTTGTGGTTTTGACCCGTGTCAGTGTGCAAGCCTTCATTGAACAAGTGATTCTTTGAGGGAACTAGATTGGGTTATGACTATTTATTAGTTATGAATTTATAAATAATTAAATCTTAATTATTCATTGTTATACATGTTGGGGTTTTGGGGTCGAGCGCAGCGAAAGCGTGGGTCCGGGCGAAATCTTATTTTAAAATTTTTTTAAAAATACCAAATAAATTATTCAATATCTAATATAAATAATTTATTCATATTTCACCTAAACCTATTTATTCAATATCAAATATCAACATACATATGGTGAAAACTCGCGAAACTTTTACGAAAACTGTTTTTCCGCAAAATGGCCTAAAATACGTTTTTGACCGAACCGACTACCCGACTCTTATGGAAACTGCCAGGGTCAGCTCCAATAGTGTCGGGGCAGTTCACGGGCTGCCCAAACAGTGACAGAATCACTGTTTTCATAGCCGTCACCCGGTTGACTCAAAATCCACCCAGTAAAGCCGTTTTTGGCCGTTTTCGCTTATTTCAAGTCGGAAACACTTTCCGGCAATTGTGCTAACTCCCAAAACACATCCAAAACATTCAAAAGAAAACATTTTCATCCCAAAAACAGAAACTTTTCCAGGTCTGATCTGGATGCAAAACAGTCCACTTTTTCATGCTTAAAGCCAATTTTAACACAATATTAATCAAATTAATTATACACCAATTGAGTCCCACCACACATGAAAAACCCAAGAACAATTCTAGGCTATTTTGAGTGGATCAATAACTCTAGAATGGCAACAATTTTATCCAACAAAAATTTGAACAAAATTAGAATGAAATTACATTAGTTCCATCAAATTCCACTTCACACATGCATTAATCTTCCATTTCCAACCACCAAACACAAAAGCCCCAAATTATATATAACCAAGAAGAAACCCTAGATCTCCATAGATCTATAAGAAACATGAAACAAAATTTCTATGCTAGGAAGTAGAGGAATTACCTTAAATCCTACAATTTTCCTAAGCCTTTTCTTTGGTTTTCTTCTTTATTTCCACTTGATTCTTTAATCAAAATGAGAACCCATTTTTGAGTGCTTCTTTCGGCAGTGAGTAGATTAGGAAGATGATGAAAACAAATCACCTTTTTTTTTTAAATGCCAAGTTGACCGAATCATACAAGGCAAGAAAAGGCAATTTTGTCTTTCTTATATTAATTAATCAATTTCACTTTATGTAATCCAATCCAAATTGGACACATTTAGTTCAATTAATTCATGCCATAATGACCAATTAAAACTCACCATTTGTCATTCAATTAATGATTAATGGATAGGGTTTGAAAATTCAATTATTTAATTATTTAACTATTAAATAATTAAACAATTAATTTACACAAATACATGTATTTTATTTACATTAAATAATAAATACATATATTTATGGCATGTGTCAAAATCTCATTTGACAAATAATTAATGTGTATCTAATAAATTATGTATCAAATATAAATACACAATAATTATTAGCGGACAAAATCCCCTAATTGCATGTGTTGTCGTTTAACGATTAAACGATCCGAATTAACTCACTTAATCCGGTAAAGTATTATGAATAATCCGTATTATTCATTTCGAATTGCCCTAGTGCTCAACGAGTACACTTCATATTGTGGGACTCTTTAAGTTTAGGTTTATCCGTCACGAAATCCAATTTCGTGTCTATAATCCACCCACTCATGGATTATGACGACCACAGATAATCTCGCTAAACTATGCAAGCCGAGGTCAATGCATACGTATAATCCCTCCGTCACAGGCTATCTGTATTATACCTGGGATATAGATCAGAAAGTCAAATCCGTTCGGTATAAAACAGTCGACTTTCAATTTACGATCTCTAAATAACACTCGGAACTGATTTCCGAAGTTATACCACAGCCATGGATTTACTAGATCATAAACACGTGAGGATGCCTATGCCCTATACATAGGACTGACAGATCCTATCTTGATACACACTGGATATCATGAGCATCAGTCCACACCCAACGAACAGACGGAGGTCTGATCATCGATAGATCGTTGACGTGACTGCCATCAAAGTGTGGAGGATAACTCATATATCCCACTGTGGTATCCCAAGTCGAAGGACTATTATGCTTGCTCAACTCGAGAAGGTTCCTATTGACGTTGATGTACCATCTATTAGGAAAACTGCAGTGAGTCGTTCAGTGTCTTATCAAATAAACACCTACATGTCTATACGAGTCTCCCGAAACTCATGGTTCACTAGGATAAACCATCGGACCAAGTCACGATATACGACATGTACTGGTCTCAACGGATTTTACTAACCGACCCGTGTTAGTAAATCTTGACCATGAACTTTATTTAAGGATATACAACTAATAATGCGCTTCCCAATGTCAATTACAAACTACGTTGTAACTGCGCACTATACTGTAAATCATATGGTCTTTGTCTAATATACACGTATTATTGAACCAGATTCAGTTTTGATCTAATCATAATCAGATTAGACAGAATAAGCGTATAAAAGACAAGGGTGCTACCAGTAAAAAATTAGTAATATTATGGAAAATTGAACCGCTCGTATTAATGAATCAGACATAAATACGATCTGAATTGGCACTCGGAGCACCAACCCTAACAATACATGCACGTTTGGCAGGAGATTATAAAAAGTTGAGTATAAAAATTCAATCATGGATTCAAATTCTTCTTTGATATGACGAATGTATGGGTAATGTGATATTATAAATTAATAAACATTTTATTTGTTGAGGAAAAATCAAGCACATGACGGGTTAAAAGGTTTCATCATAATTGACACAATGTTGATAACGATACATTTTCGCTACAAGCCCAGCTTAGTACGTTGGTATGTTGCCTTCCATGTATGTCTTCCTTGAAGACTTATATAGTATTAATAAGTACAATGCCTTCCGGTATAACAACCAGTGTCTAAACATGGTTGGTTTACATGGAATCCATTTCGGACTTCATGGCACTTTGCCATAATAGGGAGTCGATACCTTGTATCACTTCCTCGTACGTAGTCAGTTCGTATTCCTCAATAAGATTCACATCTTTATGAGGTGAGATCAGAAACCCATACCTCCCAGGTTGTTTTCTGACTCTCTCCGACTTGCGCGGTTCTTGTGTATTCGAAGATTATTGGTATAGTTTCATCCTTGATGAACTATTTGTGTTCCATTAAGGAATCGTTGCCTGGAATAGTATTAATCTGATTTTCATCGAGTTTTACTTTCCTCCCACTTACCACTGCATACCGATATTCCTCTTAGGAAAACCGCTTGGTGAGCAACAATTAAATTGTTCTCATGTGAGTTATATAAGTACTATACTTTGGTTACCCTAGGATAACCCACAAATTAGGCACTTATCAGATTTGGGTTCTAGTGTGGTATCATCCAAACATATGCCCAGTATTCCCAAATTTTCAGGAATGAGAAAACCCAGTTTCTTTCCTGTTCATATCTAATATGAAGTCTGTCTAGAAGATTTTTATGGAACCTTATTCAAAATAAGTTTTGCACTGATTAATGCGTATTCTTTGAAGGAAATGATAGCTCAGAGCGACTCATGATTAACCTTATCATGTCCAACAAAATTTGGTTTCTCTGTTCGGACACACCGTCAAATTGACGTGTTCTGGGAGGAGTCCTCATTGAAAGAATACTATACTCTTTCAAGTATTTGAGAAACTTAATGCTTAAGTATTTTCCATCATGGTCTAATCGTGATGGTTTTAATACTTTAGCCGGTCTGTCTGTCTACTTCGTGTCAAAACTCTTTAAATTCATCAAAAGTTTCTGATCCGTGTTTCATAAGAAACACATAACCATAACGCGATGCCACATTCGTAAAGGTTTCGAAGTATTCATATCCACCTCTAGCTTAGCTAGAAATGGGCCCACTTACGTCACTATGAACGAGGGCTAACAGATCGGTGGCATTTGCACTTTTACCAAGTAAAAAGTATTTCAGGCACTTTGCCTAATAAACTAGATTCGTAGACATTATTTGAATAAGAATCAAATCCGTCCTAGTATCCACTCTTCAAAAGTGTGGATATACAAGTCTTGTTTAATGTGTTCCAGAAAACAATGCCACAAATAAGTCTCATCTGATTAAATCAATTTAAGCTATTTGTTTGTCCTGTTATACGTTTGAGATTTATTTATATTCAAAATATAAATACTGTTATTTACATCTAATGTGTTTATCTCAATATCATCTTTATAAAATAAAACACTTTAGTGTCTAGAATATAAAGGTATACCCTCAACGGGTTAAACCCTGATATAGAGATAATATTTCTAGTCAAACTAGATACATTCTAACAGTTTCCTAATTTAAGTACATACCCGAAGGGTAGTTCCTAAACTTAGGTTTCTACGGTTAAAATAGCGACTGTCGTCCCGTTTCCGACTCGCAGATAAATCTCAATTGAAGTCAGTGTCCTGCTAATCAGCAGATACTGCACACCAGTACATATTTATGTACCACACTCAGTATCTAAAATCCAATTTTAATACTAGTAGCGAATATGTTTATGACAAACATATTTGAAGTAGGAGCCTTGCCCGTCTTCAATTCCTTCATTTCTGCGTTGTCCATACGGCAGTCACGCTTCCAGTGACCCCGTTTGCCACAGTTTAGGCAGACATTTTGGGATATATCCTATGTATTTTCAGAAGATTATAATGATTTTGCCTTTGCCCCTTTTCCACACCCAAGAAGCCTTTGGCCAAGCCTTGGCCTTCTGGGATGTCGAAGTAAGATGCGCCTTACGCTTCTTGCCCTATTACAATCTCTGGCTTTGTCTCCTTGAGAATAGCCATTAACTATCCATGAGTTTTCTATTGAAATTTTTACTTCTAAGATCTAAACATAAATCTATGAAGATCCTTCAATTTCAATATCATACTATAAGGATCTAATCCTTAGTTCTGACTAAGAAATTAAGGAGTCTTCGCGGCAAGCATAACAGATTAAGCACTAAAGTTATCATCACATGAATATTCCAAATATCATGTTCTACTATTTGCTCAACTCCGGGCTTAGGCTCGAGACGTCACTCTATCAAATAAAGTAACTTCTCGGTCCCCAGGACTATCCTGAGATTTTATTCCCAATATGAAAATTAAAGCCGTTTAAAGAACATTTTCTCCCAGGATTATGTTCTAAACGCTAATCTTTATTTATCTTGATTCCAATAGTCTAACTATCAAATCAACGATTTTAGGTACTATTTATTATAATGATTACTATAGTCTAACTATATAATCAACTATAATTTAATTGGTTTAAATTCAAATATATTGATTACTATAATCTAATTATATAATCAACTATAATTGAAGTAGTTTGAATACAGTCCAACTGTTTAATTAAAACAACGATATTAGTCTAACTAATATTTATTCGAGTAATGACGAAAAATTGAAATGAGCGAGTATTGGCAAGTATCTAAACGAAATTGCAAATTTAATACTTGCCTCCCACTATTTTTCTGCGAGCCTCTAACCCTCTGTTGAGTACTCGGGAAACCTTGTTTCCTAGTGGGCTAGGATCCCGTTAAATAAAACACAACCTTGACTTTGGCCAACAAGCTGTATGATATTTAACTAGGTAGATCTCTAAGATCAATTGGATCTCATCCAATTCCTAGATCCAGTAGGTGGACATCCAAGTCCGAAACATATATCTATTTTTGAGAATATATCCAATATATTCCCTAACCTTTTTCCTCTGAATCAATTAAGCCTTGGCTTTGGCACAACAAACTTAATGATTCCAGTTAAGCGGGACCCATTGACTTTGGAAAGCTTCGTAATCGATGTCGATGGACAAGAAGTGATCTTGACTTTGGCCTGTTGGGTTTCTAGGTTTAGTCCCAAGATCAAAATAGGCATAGAAATGTGAATGAATATACAAAGAAGAGTGGCAGAAACACACTTACATTGATCGGTTTTGAGATGTGTTGAGAAGTAAAATGAACTCAAGAACTCTTTGCTATTTTCGGCTAAGGTGACTCCTCCAAGCTCCAAGCTTTTTGTGGATTCCAAGCTCTCATGTTGGTTTCCCTAACATCTTGTAATGATTCTTTGATGAATGCTAGCTCTTTGAAATTTTGCAACAAAATTTCACACTTTCTTTCCTTATATTTTCGGTGAAATGAAGAAAGAAAATTGGGAGAGTAAATTGCTTCAATTTTCGGTCATGGAAGATAGAATAGAAGACTTGTGTAATTGTTTTCAAGAAACAATTAATTGATATACCAAATATTGGTTTGGTAAAAGTCATTCAAGGCATGACTTTGGAGTGTAAAAGAAGTTATCAACAACTTCACCTAAACCCATCAACCAAAAGCAACTTAAGGTGACAAGTGAAGTGACATGTGATGTGACATGTGGGCCCCACTCGATTCCAAATGCGAGTGGGCCCGCAAACACTCCCGGGCTCGGGTTCGCTAATTCCGAATTAACGAACTTCCGTCGCGACGTAATTAAATCAAATTTAATTAAATAATTATGCCTAGCAAAATTACTATTCACATCGCTAACGATTAATTCTAAATTAAATTGTTTGCCGGAATTAAAATCTAATTTTAATTCCCCGTCAAAATCTAATTTCGTTTAATAAATCAAATATATTATTTTATCGATTAATTCCAAATTAATCTTTCTCTCTCTTCAAATAGTACTTTATCCCAGATAAAGTCTCTCCGCAATTAATCCCAAATTAATTATGCTCGAATCATACGTCATCGGTGAATCTTCAGGAAGCGACCCAAGAGATTCCTGGATATGTTGGCAAGAAATCCGGTCGTCGGACTATCTGAACACGTACGTACCAAGTACTACGTTTTTATCGATTTACGAGACAATGTTGGCTTTTAGCAAAGCGCCATGCCTACCAAATTCTCCAGAAATATTCTTAATGGAATATACGATCTATATCAAGCGTAGTATACGTAGTATTGCGTATTGTGATCCAGTATCGAATGTCACATGCAAGGCCTGGGGCTGGAATAGTGTCTGCCCCGTACGAAGCATATATCGGATCACCAGAAACTAGTCTCTTTATTATCGGATAATCATGACCTAGTCATATTATCCCGATGGTTGCAACCCTTAGAGAACAAGTTCTGTATCCCTGCGTGATCATCATCTCCATATGACTGAAGTGATACTTCCGTCTTGACATCACATCCAATACACTACGATTCTCAATAAACCTAGAAGAGGCGTACACAGAACCTGTTAAAGTCCTGGACGACCAAAACCAAAGCGTACTGATTGTCGCAAGTACTAGTGATGCAAGTCTCAGGTTAAGACCAAATGCACCTTCCCTGATGCGGATTCCCATAGACACATAGTCATACTACCAATGGGATTCCGCGGGGTCTATCCAGAGCGAAGCTGTTTTCCGTACCATCCGTAAAACATAACCACCTATCACACTTGAATAAGTATCCAATACTTAAATACATGAGAATTATGTTGTTACACTTCCATAACACGCACAAGTGAAATATTAATCTATTCCGCATTATCGATGTCCAGTCTTGATAATACTACGACTAGGGATATTTAATGATTAAACCTTTATGGATTGATACTGTCTCATATCTTATCAATCCGGAACTAAACATAAGGACTTTCATCATTCACACATTTAAGTAATATAATTACGAAATGGTAAAAGGCAATTTCCATTGCTACATAATTAATTTGTACAAAAACACAATGTCTTTTACAAATAGTGACGCTATAGGTCATAATTGTCCAACATGGCCAACAAATCACAACTTGGACAAGACACACGAAATGGAACAAAGCCTACATGATTCAAACACATCCGCGATGGACAAAGGTCTTGACTTTGGCCAACAAACCAGTGCCAATCCTGGATCTTGAGTAAGAATCACTCAATGGAAGGAAAAACATTTAATATTTTTTAGGGTTTTTCGCGTAATTGGCAACCAATTAATTATCTTTATTAGGTCTCATCATCATACACCCTTAAACATGCATTCTAAAAACATAATAAGGCGCGTATAAATAAAATAATAATGATATGCGGATGGATATTTAAAACATTTTGTTCTTAGAACAAATCTCTCACTTTCCTCTCTCCGCTAGCACAAATATTACTTCTACCCAATTACATAACACTTCTAAAGAAACCTCATTTACATTGAGGGGAATAGGTGAGAAGAGAAATACAAAGAGTCAAGAGGTAATAGGCTGGACACGCAGCTCCAATTTAATAAATTCTAAATTTATTAAAACAATTTCCAAAATTGCCCTCACCCATCTAATATCCATCTGATATACATTATTCATACATCACATCCATGTATTCACACAGAGCATGTTATCAATCAATCTAATCCAATTAATTAATATGAAATTAATGACCATCCAATGTTCAAACAACGATTTGATTTTGCGCGAGTCCAACTCGTTTTACGAATAAGTACTCAAAGTACGAATTCTTGAATTATATTAAACTACAATATTAAATCCAATTTAATTTGTATTTAATACTAATTCTATATTAATTCTAAATTAAATAATTACACTTTTTAATGTGCCTTTACGACTTAGATTCCAAATCTAATCGTTACGGATCTCAAAGCCCAATTAACATCCAATGTCAATTTAATTAAAATCCAATGGGCTTTCAATTAATTTCATAAGGCATGGACTTTGTTCAATATGGGTCAAACCCAAATACCAAAACCCATTTAAGGAATAACCCTTATTAGCCAAGAAACCAATTTAGGCCCATTAGGCCCAATTAAAATTAAAGGTCCATTTAGTTATATTTGGACTTTACCCGTTGCCATGATTAAATCCCTTCGGATAATGCTTGCTATTGCTGAATATTTCGATTATGAAATATGGCAGATGGACATCAAAACCGCTTTCTTTAACAGAAACCTTTTGGAGGATGTTCATATACAATACCCTGACGGTTTTATCGTTCCAAAACATGCAAACAAGGTTTGCAAGTTAAATCGATCTATTTGTGGATTAAAGCAAGCATTGCGTTCTTAGAACCAACGTTTGATGAGATCATAATGGTATATGGTTTCATTCAAAATGATGATGATTCTTGTGTATATAACAAGGTTAGTGGGAGTGCACTGACAATGATTGTCCTATACGTTGATGATGTATTGCTTCTTAGCAATGACATTCCCATATTTAAATCGGTGAAAGCTTGGCTTTCATTAAAATTCTCAATGAAATTCTTGGGAGAGGCAACCTTCATTCTAGGAATAAGGATCTACTGGGATAGATCTAAAAGTTGTTGGTACTCTCCGAGAACTCATACATTGACAAACATGTACGCGACCTGGTATCTCATACGCTTTGAGCATCTGCGGTCACTATCAGGCCGATCCAAGTGATGGTCACTGGATTGATGTTAAGAACATCCTTAAGTATCTTAGAGGAACTAAAGATGCTTTCTTAGTATATGGAGGTGGAGAACTTGAGGTGACATGGTTCACCAATGCAAGTTTCCAAACTGATAAAAACGACTGTAAGTCGCAATCAGGGTACATATTTTGTTTGAACAACAGAACATTGAGCTGGAAATCTTCCAAGCAAGACACTATTGCCGATTTAACAACAAAAGAGGAATACATTGCTGGGGCTGAGGCAGCAAAATAACTATTTTGGATCTATAAAATTCCTAACTGGATTAGGAGTAGTTCTGTTAGCAGCTGAGCTGGGCTACATTACAGGCAAATGAACCACGGTCTCATCATTAATCCAAGTATGTACTTCGACTGTTTCATCTGATTCATAAGATTATACATCGTGGCGATGTCAAGATCCCATCAGATGACAACCTTGCATATCTGCTGACGAAAGGGATATCTCAGCATAATCATGAGCGACATGTATATAGTTCATGTGTTAGACACTTGAGTGATTGGCTATAGGCCAAGTGGGAGATTGTTGGATAATTATGACACATAACATCACTATTTGTAAAAGACATGATGTTTTTGTACAAATTAACTATTTGACAAAGGAAATTGCTTTTTTATCAATTTGTAATTGGATTACTTGGATATATAAATGATAAAAGTCGATAGGATTAGTATTGGATTAATAAGATATGAGACAATATTAATCCACGAAAGGTTTAATCATTAAATATCCCTAGTCATAGTATTATCGAGACTGGACATCGATAATGCGGAATAGGCTAGTATTAAACTTGTGCGCGTTATGGAAACTTAACGGCATAGTTCTCATATATTTAAGTATTGGATACTTATGCAAGTGTGATAGGAGGTTCTGTTAGCCGTTGGAACAGGAATAGCTTCGCTCTGGATAGACCCCTCGAAATCCCATTGGTAGTATGACTATGTGTCTATGGGAATCTGAATCAAGGTAGGTGTATGTGGTCTTAACCTGAGACTTGCATCGCTAATACTTTCGACAATCAGTATGCTTTGGTTTTGGTCGTCTGGAGCTTTAACAGGTTTTGTGTACGCCTATTCTGGGTATACTCAGAATCGTAGTTGTTGGGTTTCTAGTAAGTCCCAAGATCGATTTCAAGCAATGAAACATGTGCGAATACAACAATGAAGAATTGCAGAATCATACTAACATTGATCGGATTTTGTGACGCGATGAACACAAGCCCTTGCTCCATGAAGCTCTCGGCTTTGCTCATTGGATGTGCTCCAAAATTTCGGCCATGGTGGTCCTTCAAGCTCCAAGCTTTGGATGTTATTCCATGCCCACTGGTGGGTTTCCCTATCACCTTCGCAAGACTCCTAAAACGTGCTAGCACCTCATAAATTTTGCCGCAAAATTCCCTAAGCTTCTTCTTCATTCTCGGCAATAGACAAATTTTGGAGAAGAAATGGCCCTTGGATGAGAGAGTGAGAGGAGAGAAGAGAGAAAATGTGTTAAGTGTTTTGTGTATTAGATTTCCAAAACCTAATACCAATTTTTGATTTCAAAAAGTCAAGGCATTTAAGCCTACAACCACCTCCATCACTATTCACATCAAAATTGACATGTTGTCAATCACTCAAAGTGACTAAACATCACATCAATCAAAGTGACTAATGATTTGACGCTTGATGTGACATGGGGCCGCATTTGAATTCGAAATGCGAGTGCGCCCGCAAATACTCCCGGGCTCGGGTTCGCTAATTCTGAATTAACGAATTTTTCATTGCGACGTAATTAAATAATTATGCCTAGCAAAATTACTATTCACGTCGCTAACGAATTAATTATAAATTAACTAGTTCGACCGAATTAAAATCTAATTTTAATTCCGCGTCGAAATCCAATTTCGTATAATATATCGAATATATTATTTTATTGATTAATTCCAAATTAATCGTTCTCTCTCTTTAAATAATATTTTATCGCAGATAAAATATATCCGCAATTAATCCCAGATTAATTTTCTCTCTCTTATAATTAATCCCAGATTAATAAAGTGCGAGTCATACGTCATCGGTGAATCTTCGGGAAGCGACCAATGAGATCCCCGGATATATTGTCAGTAAATCCGGTCGTCGGACTATCCGAACACGTACGTACCGAGTACTACGTTTTTACCAATTTACAAGACATGGTTGGCTTCTAGCAAGCACTGTGCCTACACAATTATCCAGAAATATTCTTACTGGAATATGTGATCTATATCAGGCGTAATATACGTAGTATTGCGTATTACGATCCAGTATCGGATGTCACGTGCAAGGCCTAGGGTTGGAATTATGTCTGCCCCGTACGAAGTACATATCAGATCTCGGGTAACTAGTCTCTATAATCGGATAATCATGACCTAGTCATATTATCCCGATGACTGCAGTACATAAGAACACCAGTTCCGTATCCTATGTGATCATCATCTCCACTATGACTGGAGTGATACTTCCATCTCGACATCACACCCAATACACTACGATTCTCAATATACTCAGAAGAGGCGTACATAGAACCGGTTAAAGCCCTGGACGACCAAAACCAAAGTATACTGATTGTCGCAAGTATTAGCGGTGCAAGTCTCAGGATAAGACCAAATACACCTACCCTGATTCAGACTTCCATAGACACATAGTCATACTACCAATGGAATTCTGAGGGGTCTATCCAGAGCGAAGCTGTTTCCGTACCATCGGTAAACACAACCTCCTATTACATTTATACATCTTGGTAATCTAATTACAAATGATAAAAGAGGAATTTCCTTTGTCACATAGTTAATTTGTACAACAACACCATGATCTGTACAAATAGTGATGCTATGGGTCATAATTGTCCTACAATCTCCCACTTGGCCTATAGCCAATCACTCAAGTGTCCTACACCCGAACTATGTACGGTCCGCTCAAATTTCTGCTGAGTAAATGCCTTCGTCATCGGATTTGCATGACTATCATCTGATGCGATTTATTCGATCATCAAATCACCACGATGTATGATCCGAATGAATCAGATGAATATTTGGAGTATATATCTGGATCGTTGATGAGACCATTAATTCTTTAGCCTGTGCTGTAGCCTAGCTCAGCTGCTAACAGAACTACTCCTAATCTGATTAGGATTATTATCAATCCAAAAGGCTTCTATTGCTGCCTCAGCTGCAGCAATAATCCACTTGTGTTGTTTATTTGGTAACTGTATCTTGCATAGAAGATTTCCAGCTCACTATTCCGTTATTCAAACTTTATAGTACCGTTGTTACGACTTATAGTCGTTTTATCGGTTTGGAAACTTATAGCAGTGAATCTAGTCACTTCAAGTTCTCATTCTCTATAGTTTAAGAGAACATCCTTAGTTCCTCTAAGATACTCAAGATGTTCTTAACATCAATCTAGTGACTATCGCTTGGATTGGCCTGATTTTGACTCCATATGCTCAAAGCGTATGAGACACCAGGTCGCGTACCTTTATTTCAATGTACAAGTTCTCGGAGAGTACGAACAACCTTTAGATCTATCCCAGTAGATCTTTATTCCTAGAATATAGGTTGTTTCTCCCAAGAATTCTACAGAGAATTTTCATGAAAGCCAAGCTTTCACCGATTCTATTATGGGAATATCATTTCCAAGAAATGACATATCATCATTACTTAGGACATTCATTGTCAGTGCGCTCCCACTAACCTCCTTATATACACAAGAATCATTTTTCGTTTTGAATTAAATCATATACCATTATGATTACATCAAAATGATAGTTCCAAGAACGCAATGCTTGCTTCAATCCATCCATGGATCGAATTAACTTTCAAACCTTGTCTGCTCATTTTGGTACGACAAAACTGTCAGGATGTTATAAACATCCTCCAAAAGGTTTCCGTTTAAGGAAAGCGATTTTGACGTTCAGCTGCCATATTTCATAAATGAAACATGCAGCATCAACAATCATTATCCAAATGGATTTAACCATGGCAACAAGAAAAATGTTTCGTCGTAATCGACACAATGTTGATAACGATACCTTTTCGCTACAAGCCCAGCTTAGTACGTTGGTATGTTGCCTTCCATTTATGTCTTCCTTGAAGACTTATATAGTATCAATAGGCACAATGCCTTGCGGTACATCAACTAGTGTCTAAACATATTTGGTATACATGGAATCCATTTCGAACATCATGGAACTTTTCCATAATAGGGAGTCGATACCTTGTATCACTTCCTCATACATAGTCAGTTCGTATTCCTCAATAAGATTGACATCTTTATGAGGTGAGATCAGAAACCCATACCTCCCAGGTTGTTTTTCTGACTCTCTCCGACTTACGCGGTTTTGTGTATTCGAAGATTATTGGTATAGTTTCATCCTTGATGAACTATTTGTGTTCCATTAAGAAATCGGTGCCTGGAACAGTATTACTCCGATTTTCATCGAGTTTTACTTTCCTCCCACTTACCACTGCATATCGGTATTCCTCTTAGGAAAACCGCATGGCGAGCAACAATTACATTGTTCTCTAGTGAGTTGTATAAGTACTATACTTAGGTTTCCCTAGGATAACCTACAACTTAGGCACTTATCCGATTTGGGTTCTAGTTTGGTATCATCCAAACATATGCCTAGCATTCCCAAATTTTCAGGAATGAGAAAACCCGGTTTCTTTCCTGTTCATATCTAATATGAAGTCTGTTAAACATATTTTTCATGGAACCTTATTCAAAATAAGTTTTGCACTATTTAAAGCTTATCCCTTGAAGGAAATGGTAGCTCAGAGCGACTCATGATTAACCTTATCATGTCCAACAAAATTCAGTTTCTCTGTTCGGACACACCGTCAAATTGACGTGTTCCGGGAGGAGTCTTCATTGAAAGAATACTATACTCTTTCAAGTATTTGAGAAACTTTTTGCTTAAGTATTTTCATCATGGTCTAACCGTGACAGTTTAATACTTTAGCCGATCTGTTTGTTTATTTCGTGTTGAAACTCTAAAAATTTCCGATTCGTGTTTCATAAGAAACACATAACCATAATGCGATGCAACATCCGTAAAGGTCACGAAATATTCATATCCACATCTAGCCTAGCTAGACATGGGCCCACTTACGTCACTATGAACAAGGGCTAACAGATCAGTGGCACTTGCACTTTTACCAAGTAAAGGTGTTATAGGCACTTTGCCCAATAAACTAGATTTGTAGACATCATTTGAATAGAATCAAATCCGTTCTAGTATCCACTCTTCGTAAGTGTGGATATACGAGTCTTGTTAATTGTGTCCCAGACAACAATGCCACTTATAAGTCTCAACTGATTAATTCAGTTTGAGCTATTTGTTTGTCATGTCCTATATTTGAGATTTATTTATATTCAAAATATAAATACTGTTATTCACATCTAATGTGTTTATCTCAATATCATCTTTATAAAATGAAACACTTTAGTGTTCTATAATATAAAGGTATATCCGCAACAGATTATACTCTGATATAGAGATCATGTTTCTAGTCAAACTAGTTATATTCTAATAGTTTCCTAATTTAAGTACATACCCGAAGGGTAGTTCCTAAACTTAGGTTTCTACGATCAAAACAGCGACTATTGTCTTGTTTCCGATTCGCAGATCAATCTCATCTGAAGTCATTATACTGGTTGTCAGCAGATTCTGCACATCAGTACATATTATGTACCACACTCAGTATCTAAAATCCAATTTTAATACTAGTAGCGAACATATTTATGACTAACATATTTGAAGCCGGAGCTTGCCCCTCTTCACTTCCTTCATGTCTTCCTTGTACATACGGCAATCACGTTTCCAGTGACCCCGTTTGCCACAATTTAGGTAGATATTTTGGGATATGTCCTTTGTCTTCCCAGAAGATTATAATGACTTTGCCTTTGCCCCTTTTCCACACCCTAGAAGCCTTTGGCTAAGCCTTGGCTTCCTGGGATGTCGAAGTAAGATGCGCCTTGCGCTTCTTGCCTTAATGCAAACTCTGGCTTTGTCTCCTTGAGTATAGCCATTAACTCTCCAAGAGTTTTCTATTGCAAATTGTACTTCTAAGATCTAATGATAGATCCATGAAGATCCTTCAATTTCATTATCATACTATAAGGATCTAATCCTTAG
Source organism: Zanthoxylum bungeanum (assembly GCA_019454045.1). Taxonomy (NCBI): domain Eukaryota; kingdom Viridiplantae; phylum Streptophyta; class Magnoliopsida; order Sapindales; family Rutaceae; genus Zanthoxylum; species Zanthoxylum bungeanum. Next base: position 93,519 of record SKCR01034490.1, read on the forward strand.
TTCTGAATAAGAAATTAAGGAGTCTTGGCGGCAAGCATAATGGATTAAGCACTAAATTTATCATCACATGAATCTTCCAAAGATCATGCTCTAATATTTGCTTAACTCCGGGCTTAGGCTCGAGACGTCACTCTTATCAAATAAAGTAACGTCTCAGTTTTCAGGACTATCCTGAAGTTTTATTCCCAATTTGAAAATTAAAGTCGTTTAAATACATTTTCACTAAGGATTATGTTTTAAACACTAATCTTTCAATTATCTTGATTCTAATAGTCCAACTATTTAATCAACGATTTTAGGTACTATTTAATATAATGATTACTATAGTCCAACTATATAATCAACTATTATTTAATTGGTTAAATTCAATTATATTGATTACTATAATCCAATTATAAAATCAACTATTAATTGAAATGGTTAATTCAAATATATTTATTACTATAATCCAATTATATAATCAATTATAAATGAAATAGTTTGAATACAGTCCAACTATTTAATCAACGAATAAGTACTCAAAGTACTCATTCTTGAATTATATTAAACTACAATATTAAATCCAATTCAATTTGTATTTAATACTACTTCTATATTTAATTCTAAATTAAATAATACACTTTTAATGTGCCTTTACGACTTAGATTCTAAATCTAATCGTTACGGGTCTCAAAGCGCGATTAACATCCAATGTTAATTTAATTAAAGTCCAATGGGCTTTTAATTAATTTCTTAAGGCATGGACTTTTGGTCAATATGGGTCAAACCCAAATACCAAATCCCATTTAAGGAATCACCCTTATTTGCCAAGAAACCAATTTAGGCCCATTAGGCCCAATTAAAAGTAAAGGTCCATTTTAAATATATTTGGACTTTATGGATATGGTTTTGGGCCTAATTGGATCCAACCAATTAGCCTAAACCAAACTTGGCCCAACCAAGCCCATGAAGCCCAATTATAACTTTTACAAGCCCAATTTCAAAATAAGCCCAATTAAATTAATTCCAAAATTCCAAATTTCATAATTAAATTAACCAAAGTGTATATCCATAATTAATTAACCAAATTAACATTTCCAAAACACTAATTTACTCAATTAATTATGCTTATCATAATCAACTTATGTCCAACACAATTGAATCAAAAATCAATCATTTTCATGCTTATCAAGTCTCGGCATTTTGGGGTAATTTATGTCCGATTTCGAATTCAAACCAATTAAATCCTAAATCAACATTAAATCAACATTTCCGAAATGATTTCAACTCATCCAATGATTAAAATCAAAAAATACCATGACTTAGGGCAATCACTCACATTCGGCCATGCCTTGTGATTTGGGGAAAAATTCTCCAATTCGATTTTTATCAAATTGACAATTCATAACACTATGTTATCATAATTTAAGCATACTCAAACAATCAATTTCACTCAAACATGCTCAAATCAATTTTGCCCAATTTTACCCTAAATTCAATTTCATGCTCAAAATGGCTCAAGATACCATTGTTGGGTTTCTAGTAAGTCCCAAGATCGATTTCAAGCAATGAAACATGTGCGAATACAACAATGAAGATTGGCGGAATCATACTTACATTGATCAGATTTTGCGACGCGACGAACACAATCCCTTGCTCCATGAAGCTCTCGGCTTTGCTCATTGGATGTGCTCCAAAATTTCGGCCATGGTGGTCCTTCAAGCTCCATGCTTTGGATGTTATTCCATGCCCACGGGTGGGTTTCCCTATCATCTTCGCAAGACTCCTAAAGCGTGCTAGCACCTCGGAAATTTTGCCGCAAAATTCCCTAAGCTTATTCTTCATTCTCGGCATTAGCCAAAATTTTGGAGAAGAAATGGCCCTTGGCCGAGAGAGTGAGAGGAGAGAAGAGAGAAAATGTGTTAAGTGTTTTGTGTATTAGATTTCCAAAACCTAATACCAATTTTTGCTTTCAAAAAGTCAAGGCATTTAAGCCTACAACCACCTTCATCACTATTCACATCAAAAGTGACATGTTGTCAATCACTCAAAGTGACTAGACATCACATCAATCAAAGTGACTAATGATTTGACGCTTGATGTGACTTGTGGGCCGCACTTGAATTCGAAATGCGAGTGCGCCCGCAAACACTCCCGGGCTCGGGTTCGCTAATTCCGAATTAACGAATTTTTCGTTGCGACGTATTAAATAATTATGCCTAGCAAAATTACTATTCACGTCGCAAACGAATTAATTCTAAATTAACTAGTTCGACCGAATTAAAATCTAATTTTAAATCCGAGTTGAAATCCAATTTCGTATAATATATCGAATATATTATTTTATCGATTAATTTCAAATTAATCGTTCTCTCTCTTTAAATAATATTTTATCCCAGATAAAATATATCCGCAATTAATCTCAGATTAATTTTCTCTCTCTTATAATTAATCCCAGATTAATAAAGTGCGAGTCATACGTCATCGGTGAATCTTCGGGAAGCAACCCATGAGATCCCCGGATATGTTGGCAGTAATCCGATCGTCAGACTATCCGAACACGTACGTACCTAGTACTATGTTTTTACCGATTTACAAGACATGGTTGGCTTCTATCAAAGCACCGTGCCTACACAATTCTCCAGAAATATTCTTACTGGAATATGTGATCTATATAAGGGTAGTATACGTAGTATTGCGTATTACGATCCAGTATCGGATGTCACGTGCAAGGCCTGGGGCTGGAATTTTGTCTGCCCCGTACGAAGCACATATCGGATCTATAGTAACTAGTCTCTATAATCGGATAATCATGACCTAGTCATATTATCCCGATGACTGCAGTAGATAAGAGCACCAGTTCCGTATCCTATGTGATCATCATCTCCACTATGACTGGAGTGATACTTCCATCTCGACATCACACCCAATACATTACGATTCTCAATATACCTAGAAGAGGCGTACACAGAACCGGTTAAAGCCCTGGACGACCAAAACCAAAGTATAGTGATTTTCGCAAGTATTAGCGGTGCAAGTCTCCGGTTAAGACCAAATACACCTACCCTGATTCGGACTTCCATAGACACATAGTCATACTACCAATGGAATTCCGAGGGGTCTATCCAGAGCGAAGCTCTTTCCGTACCATCGGTAAACACAACCTCCTATTACACTTGCATGCGTATCTTATACCCAAATATATGAGAACTGTCATGTTATGCTCCCACAACGTGCACAAGTGTAATACTAGTCTTATACGCATTACCGATGTCCAATCTCGATAATACTATGACTAGGGATATTTAATGATTAAACCTTCATGGATTGATACTGCTCATATCATCTCAATCCGGAACTAATCATTTGGACCTTCTATCATTTATACATCTTGGTAATCTAATTACAAATGATAAAAGAGGAATTTCCTTTGTCACATAGTTAATTTGTACAACAATACCATGATATGTACAAATAGTGCTGCTATGGGTCATAATTGTCAAACAGTAGTGTATTGGGTGTGATGTCAAGATGGAAGTATCACTTCAGTCATATGGAGACGATGATCACGTAGGGATACAGAACTAGTACTCTTAAATGCTGCAGCTATCGGGATAGCCTGACTAGGTCATGATTATCCGATTACAGAGACTAGTTGCTAGTGATCCCATATATGCTTCGTATGGGGCATACACAATTCCAGCTCTAGGCCTAGCATGTGACATCAGATACTAGATCGTAATACGCAATATATTGTATACTACGTGTTGGGAAGCGGCCGCGAGTGCGCAGCGGAAAATTGAAATTATTAAAATTATGATGTCGCTTTCCCTTTGCCCAAGACCCATTTGTTTTTATTATTCTACAAGCCTAGACATGTTACTATATATTCTAAGCATAAAAATCTTAAAACATGCAAAGAACATAAACCTAAACATGCTAACTATCATAAGAACTCTAATTAAAACAAAGAAAGAAAAAGACTTACTTGAACCAAAGACTCCTCCAGTCCTCCCTCCAATCAAGCTTTTCTCGAACTCAGCAAGCTCTTCCACGTTCCAAAGAGCCACCCAAGTGTGTGGCCTCCAAAGATGCACACGCCAAAGCCAAAACTCAAAGGCAAGACTACGCCTTGAGTGCACGGGTATTTGTCCCTTGGTGCTAGCCTAGGAAAATACCTCAAAACTATTAACTCGAGGTTCCTCTAGTCAATTAGACTTAAGGATCCTCAAAATCAATGGCTTACTCTTAAACTTTAGGGTTGCTCACTTATATAAACCCAAGATATGAAAGGTTTGGTGCAAAAATTTGTAAAGAATTCTTTGTGTTTATGTAGTGCTCCAAAGACAACAAATTATTAAGAATCTGATGTGGGATGAAAGCCAATTTAATCTTAGCCATTGGATCTTAATTTAGTGGTTTAATGAGATTATAAAACCCTAATAAGAGTTTGGGCCGAATTGGAATTCAAAACAAATAACAAAATAAAATAAAATAAAATTTTACCATTCACGCGATATTATTCATGCATTATTATTCACGTGAATAGTAATTTTTTTATCTATTTATTCCAATTCCCAAAGTGCCCCTATCGTCATTCACCAATCCCTAAGCCACTATGGAACCTCATAAATGATCTGTTCAATAATTATAAACATAGAACCATTTATGAACAATTCTTATAGCAATCATATATGCTGTTAAATATGTATTGTGCACTGTTAACCATTGATTTCGACTTTGTTGTGTGTGACCTTTTGGGTTCCCCTTAAGTTAGACATAAAATGAATCGTGATAATTTAATTGAACATAAATTATCCTCCGATCAGATGGTCATTCGATTTCAATGACCAAGGTTGACATCTAGCAACATGCCAATGCCCCAAATGAGAAGGAAAGATATATATATACCCATTCTGTATGTGATTTATATATGATACGATCCATCACCTCACTGTATCCCCACCTATTAACCTATGGTACGGAAAATGTCTACCTATATGGTCAAATGTATGATGTTGATAGTGTCATGAATCGTGCTAACCCAAGAATCTCATATGATTTTTCCGATGTAGCCATAGTCTCAAGCACTGATCACACATATCAACCCGTGAACTATAATATTACTCTTATAAGAAAATATTATCCGAGAGAGTGGCGATTTTTTGTTGTATCTTTACAAACTTCATGTGTTTGAACAAATGACCCAATCATACCCTTATGACCAGATCTTTTGAACCTGGGAAGGAGAATGTCAAAGTTATTTGATCCACACATAAGATTGTAAAGACCACATGTCTAAGGACTAGTCATATAATCGATACATGAAAGTTCTCACAGACAAATGGGATAAACACTCCAAATGAAAACTTTCAGCGTTCAGTACGATGGACAAAAGCAACTCATGCATCCATGTGATACACCAAGCGGATAGATCTCGGCTAGTAGCCTATGAGATCGGCTACCCCACTTAAGGGCTAATCATATCATCATGCTAGTCTCTCCGCTTTATGAACGCCCAGATTATTCAAAAAACTATGACTATAAACATTTAATAGTAATGATTCTCATAAGGCATGGAAGCCATCGTCTTATTACTCCCAGGGCTTTATTACAGTGTTGATGATTCATATAAGTTATGTAAGACACGTATAATACAGATTGCCATTTTATTAATTAATGAAAATATTACAAATACATATACATATAGCTCATCCACAAGTTGGGTATAGGGTATATCCCTAACAATCTCCCATTTGCGTTATAGCCAACTAGTATGAATCTGGACACCATACTCTCAGGTGTGCCTATCAAGCTTTTGTTGAGTCAGCCCTTTAGTCAGAGAATCTGCAAGATTATCTTCTGTGGGTATTTTCTCTATAATAACTTCTTTTCTCTCAACAATCTCCATGATGAGATGAAATCGCCTGAGTACATGCTTGGATTTCTGGTGGGACCTTGGTTCCTTTGATTGAGCAATGGCGCCCGTGTTGTCACAGTACATCGTGATTCCATTCTTTATCGTGGGAAGTACTTCCAGTTCTGTGATGAACTTCTTTATCCACACTGCTTCTTTAGCTGCCTTAGATGCTGCAATATACTCGGCTTCAGTGGTGGAGTCCACTGTAGTTGACTGCTTTGAGCTTTTCCAACTGACAGCACCGCCATTCAAAGTAAACAGATATCCTGTTTGCGATCTGTTGTCATCCCTGTCGGTTTGAAAATTCGCATCACAGTAACCAATGACTTTCATCTCAGAACAATCTTCGTATGTAAAAAACACATCCTTAGTTCTTCTGAGATACTTGAGGATTGTTTTGACAGCTGCCCAGTGTTGTTCAACAAGATTTGCAAGATACCTGCTCGTTATGCTAGGAGTATAACGGACATCAGGTCTTGTACATAGCATGGCGTACATGATCGATCCTATTGCTGAAGCATAAGGGATCCTACTCATACGCTCTCTATCTGAAGAAGTATGTGGACATTGCTCCTTAGATAATTTGATTCCATGACAAGTAGGTAAATTACCTCTTTTGGAATCTTCCATTTTGAATCTTTTCAAAACTTTATCTATGTACTTAGATTGAGAAATTCCTAACAACCTCTTAGATCTATCATGGTAGATCTTAATGCCGAGGATGTAGGTGCTTCTCCCAAATCTTTCATGGAGAAATTCTGAGATAATCATTGCTTGGTGGCTTGCATCATGGGAATATCATTCCCGATGATTAATATGTCATCGACATAAAATACAAGAAATACAACAGCACTCCCACTACTTTTCCTGTAAACACAAGGCTCGTCTACATTTTTTATGAAGTCAAATTCTTTGATTGTCTCATCAAATAGTATTTTCCAACTTATGGAGGCTTGCTTGAGTCCATAAATAGATAGTTTAAGCTTGCATACTTTATTATGATCATCCTTAGATGCAAACCCCTCAGGTTGTGTCATATAGACTTCCTCTAGGAGGTTCCCATTAAGGAAAGTTGTTTTGACATCCATCTACCAAATCTCATAATCAAAGTGTGCAGCTAGTGCCAGTAAAATTCGAATGGAATTTATCATTGCAACATGTGAGAAGGTTTCCTCATAGTCAATTCCTTGGATTTATCTATAACATTTCGCCACCAACCTAGCCTTATAGGTTTGGATGTTGCTTTCTGCATCAGTTTTACGCTTGTAAATCCACTTGCAGCCTATGGGTTTTATCCCTTCAGGTGCATCTACCAAGTCCCAGACTTGATTCTGATACATAGAGTCTATTTCGGATTTCATGGCCTCAAGCCACTTGACTGAATCAATGTCACACATTGCTTCGTCATAACTGGTTGGATCATCATTATCAATGACCTGATCATGTTCCTCATCAATATGGAAACCATATCTTTCAGGCTCATGTCTTTCCCTACCAGACCTTATGAGTTCATAACCTTGTGGTTGTTCCGTCGCTGCCCTTTTGAGGGGCCTGAGGTTTAGTTCTATGTTAGTTTGTTTTTCTCGTACCTCATCGAGGTCAAGTCTACTCCCACTATATTTCTTGAGAAGGAATTCATTCTCTAGAAATTTAGCATTTCGTGAGACAAATGTTCTTTGTTCATTTGGAACGTAGAACACGTATGCTATTGAGTTCAAAGCATATCCTACAAACTTATATTTAACTACCCTATCATCCAATTTGTTAGTTTGTGTGAGCTTGACATATGCGTCACATCCCCAAACTCTTAGATAACTAAGACTAGGACGTTTCCCAGACCATAACTCATATGGTGTTTGACTAACAGTCTTGGAAGGAACTTGGTTTAGTAGTAGTGTTGCAGTTTCTAAAGCAAGACCCCAAAATGAAAGAGGTATATTCGTGCCTGGCATCATTGATCAGACCATATCTAATAATGTCCGATTTCTCCTTTTGGAGACCCCACTATACTGTGGAGTTCCCGGAGGAGTCCACTGGGAAACAATGCCATTTTCTCTCAAGTAATCTTGAAATTCGTTGCTTAAATATTCACCACCTCGGTCAGACCATAGTGACTTAATACTTTTATTAAGCTGGTTTTCTACTTCAGCTTTGAAGTCTTTGAATTTCTCAAAGGCTTCAGATTTGTACCGCATAAGGTACAAATACCTATATCGCGAGTGATCATCGATAAAGGTAATGAAGTAGGAGAATCCACCTATAGCGGTGACTAATATTGGTCCGCATACATCAGAATGTATGAGTTCTAATGTCTCCGTTGCACGCTGTCATTTACCTTTGAAGGGTAATTTGGTCATTTTACCAAGTAAACAAGACTCACAAGTTCAATAAGGTTCACATTTGAAGGGTCTTAAATACCCATCCTTATGCAGCTTAGTTAATCTTGTTTCATTGATATGACCTAAGCGACTGTGCCATAGAAGTGATTCATTGAGATTATTCGAGTTAACGTTGTATATATTAGAGGTTGAACATTCTTTGTTAGTTTGTAAGACATAGATACCATTATTCAAAATACCATCTCCATATTTTATTTCATTGAAATAAATAGAACATTCATTACAACTTATTAGGCATGAAAAACCTTTATTACATAAAGAAGAAATTGAAATGATGTTCTTTACTAGAGAAGGTACATAAACACAATCTTGTAAGTCTAAAACTAAACCATTCGTCAAAACTAATTAATAAGTCCTTACGCACAATGTAACCAGTTTTGCTCCATTACCCATGAGTAAGTCAACCTACTCATGACAGAGTCTCTTAATATTTCTCATGCCCTGCACATTGTTACACAAGAGAGTCCCACAACCGGTGTCAAGCACCCAAGTAGAAGGTTCAGAGTTTTGAGAATATAGTTCAATCATATACAACATACCTGAAGCATTAGGCTTCTTGGCCTCTTAGGCTCCCCTTGCTTCCTTGGCTTTCAAGTATCTGCAGTCTTTCTTCCAATTCTTTCCAAAAAAGAAACATTTCCACTTTCCCTTTTTCTTCTCCACCTTACCATTGGGCTTTAGGTGATCTGGAGCATTGGCCTTGCCCTTATTTTTCTTTGGGCCTCGTGGCTTCAGGTCCGTACCCGTAAGCATGACAGAGGTTTTAAGCACCAGTTTCAAGTCCTTCTCTACTTGCTTTATCAGATTGTGCAATTCTGCTAAAGTAGCTTCTTTATCAGACATATGAAACTGCATAAAAAAGTTAGAGAATTCTTTTGGTAAGGACTGAAGAATTAGATCCTGACATATCTTATGAACCATGATGAACCTGAGGTTGGCCAATTTTTCAATGTGGCCAATCATCTTAAGCACATGTCCACTAACAGATACTTCCTTATACCTTGTTTGGAATAAGGCACATGACACTTGGAATCTCACGGTATGAACGGAAGTTGCATACAACTCCTTCAAGTGAAAGATGATGGTTTGAGCATCCATATCTTCGTGAGCTTTCTGAAGTTCGTCCGACATAGAGCCAAGCATTATGCAAACTTCTTGCACATCATCATCAACGTGTTTCTTCCAAGCATCGAAAGTATTTTGGTCAGCATATTCTGCGGGTTCAGGGGGAAATGGTCTTTCAAGAACATAGAAAATCTTTTCTTGTCATAAGACAATTTTAAGATTTCTAAACCAGTCATTGTAGTTGTCCCATTTGAGCTTATGCTCATCAAGGATGGAACGAAGTGATACCCTGTTTGCCATTTGAATGTTTGTGAAATATTTTAACCCACCTGTTAAGAGAGAATGTGAAAATTAGGAATATGTTTTCATTAATGTTTCATAATAACATGGGCTTTTAATACTATGAATTTGCTCTCACTCAATTATTTTCAAATTTTAAGCAAATCGCATCAACCCATAATGATGGATTTCTTGTGGGCAAGGATCCCATTATCATCATTTCATAACTCCGACTAGGGCCGGTCGTTATAAAATACGATAATTAGGTAGGTTCCCAACCAATTTATGATATAAATCACAATTCCTTGATCATTAGGTTGGGCAATCAAACATGCCATAACTTATGCTAGTCATTGTGGACACCCAATCGTTGCCACTAAGTTATAAGACCACGCCTAAGGGTCGCTGCGTCTTATGACTCAGAAAAGTCAAACCATTGACAATAGTACGATTTAAGACAAATTGGTATTGGTCAGTCTGGTAAAGCCTAGTCATGCCAATATGGTTTAAGCCCTTTGGGTCTATACTTTACAATGGGAGGTAAATTTTAGACTTAAATTAATTTTGAGGATTTTAGCAAGTTTAAGTGAATAACTGTCAAATGGATTCCTCCATTGAAAGTCCCTAGAGGGAGGGTGGAGCGAACTCTCTTAAATACCCTTACCTCTTAGGCTCTTATCGCCTTGGTGACAGGAATAAACAATAGATCCTCCAAATTAGTCCAACACTTTAAATATGCTTTAAGGTAAGCTTTGAGTAAATGATTATCTAGATGTTCTCACAGCTTTTCCTTTTGGCTATAAAAAGGTAGTGAATGAAGGAAGACACCAAATCAATTATCTAACTCTAGTATACCTTTGGTTAAATTAACTTTAGTTTGGAAAGTTTTATTAACGCCTTGGTCCCACCCCACATGTATCTTTTATAATGTCTTTTATTATAAACAAGTGATTTATATCATTAGCCTTAAAGGTAATAAATCTCTAAGTTCATCACGGAATAATTACTTAGCAAAGAGATAAGCAATACACTCTCTATTTCTTAGAAAGTCTCTAGATGCTTGCACCCTACAATAATCATGCCAATTCTAATCATACATAGAATCATCAAGCATATGAGTTTTAATATGTTGGAATTATTTTAGGCATTAAATAACTTTGATTAATATTTAATTATGATATTGCATTTTATTTTATTCAAATAAATTTACTATTCACGTTTTTCTGCAGACGCGTGAACTTTAAATGCAATTTCACAATTCAAATCTTAACGAAATCATGCAACACTTGTGCCTAAAATTACGTTCAGGGTGTTAGCTTTCCAACAAGATTTTAAAAACCCAATTTCGAGTTCAAATGAGTGAGAACTAATCAAAACAAAAACGGTGTGCTGATACCACTGTTGGGAAGCGGCCGCGAGTGCGCAACGGAAAATTGAAATTATTAAAATTATGATGCCGCTTTCCCTTTGCCCAAGACCCATTTGTTTTGATTATTCTACAAGCGTAGGCATGTTACTATATATTCTAAGTATTAAACTCATAAAACATGCAAAGAGCATAAACCTAAACATGCTAACTATCATAAGAACTCTAATTAAAATAAAGAAAGAAAAAGACTTACTTGAACCAAAGACTACTCCAATCCTCCCTCCAATCTTCAAGATTTTCTCGAACTCAGCAAGCTCTTCCACGTTCCAAAGAGCCACCTAAGTGTGTGGCCTCCAAAGATGCACACACCTAAGCCATAACTCAACGGCAAGACTACGCCTTGAGTGCACGGGTATTTTGCCCTTGGTGCTAGCCTAGGCAAATACCTCAAAACTTTTAACTCGAGGTTCCTCTAGTCAATTAGACTTAAGCATCCTCAAAATCAATGGCTTACTCTTAAACTTTAGAGTTGCTCACTTATATAAACCCAAGATATGAAAGGTTTGGTGCAAAAATTTGTGAAGAATTCTTTGGGTTTATATAGTGCTCCAAAGACAACAAAATTAATTAAGAATCTGATGCGGGATAAAAGCCAATTTAATCTTAGCCATTGGAATTAATTTAGTGGTTAATGAGATTATAAAACCCTATTAGGAGTTGGGTCAAATTGGAATTCAAAACAAATAACAAAATTAAATAAAATTTTTTTTACTATTCACATGATACTATTCACGTAATACTATTCATGTGAATAGTATTTATTATTTTTTATCTATTTATTCCAATTCCCAAAGTGTTCCTATCGTCATTCACCAATCCCTAAGCCACTATGGAACCTCATAAATGATATGTTCAATAATTAAACACATTGAACCATTTATGAACAATTCTTACAGCAATCATATATGCTGTTAAATATGTACTGTGCACTGTTAACCATTGATTTCGACTTTGTTATGTGAGACCTTTTGGGTTCCCCTCAAGTTGGACATGAAATGAATCGTGATACTTTAATCGAACATAAATTATCCTCCGATCAGATGGTCGTTCGATTTCAATGACCAAGATTGACATCTAGCAACATGCCAAAGCCCCAAAATGAGAATGAAAGATATATATACCAATTATGTATGCGATTTACATATGATACGGTCCCTCGCCTCACTGTATCCTCACCTATTGACCTAGGGTACGAAAAATGTCTTCCCATATGGTCAAAGGTATGATGTTGATAGTGTCATGTATAGTGCTAACCCAAGAATCTCACATGATTTTTCAGTTGTGGCCACAGGCTCAAGCACTGATCACACATATCAACCCGCGAAATGGAATACTACTCTTATAAGAAAATATTATCCGAGAGAGTGGCGATTCTCTGTTGTATCTTTACAAACTTCATGTGTTTCAACAAATGACCCAATCATACCCTTATGACCAGATCTTTTGAACCGGGGAAGGAGAATGTCAAAGTTATTTGATCAATACATAAGATTGTAAGGACCTCAAGTCTAAGGACTAGTCATATAATCGATACATGAAAGTTCTCACAGACGCATGGGATAAACACTCCATATGAAAACTTTCGTCAGTCAGTTCGATGGACATGAGCAACTCATGCATCCATGTGATACACCAAGCGGACGGATCTCCGCTAATAGCCAATGAGATCGGCTACCCCACTTAAGGGCGGATCATATCATCATGCTAGTCTCTCCGCTTTGTGAACGCCCAAATTATTCACAAAACTATGACTAGGAACATTTAAGAGTATTGATTCTCATAAGGAGTGGAAGCCATCGTCTTATTACTCCAAGGGCTCTATTACAGTGTTGATGATTCATATAAGTTATGTAAGACACGTATAATAAAGATTTCCATTTTATTCATTAATGAAAATATTACAAATACACGTACATATAGCCCATCCGCAAGTTGGGTATAGGGCATATCCCTAACACTACGCCTGATACAGATTATATATATTCCATGTTGAATATATTTATGGAGAATTGGGTAGGCACGGTGCTTTGCTAGAAGCCTACCAAGTCTTGTAAATCGGTAAGAACGTGGTACCGGGTACGCACGTGTCGGATAGTCCGACAACCGTATTTACTGCCAACATATCCAGGAATCTCTTGGGTCGCTTCCCAAAGATTCACTGATGACATTTGACTCAAACAGAATTAATCTGGGATTAATTATGAGAGAGAAAATTAATCTAGATTAATTACGGTAAGAATTAATCTGGGATTAATTTGTCGAGAAGAGAGAACGCGCTTAATTTGGAATTAATCGGCAAAATAAATTTAATAGTTAAATTGGATTTTTTTTATTTAATTTATTTAATTGTGCTAAATAATATATCGGATATATTAATTGAAATTGGATTTCAATACGGAATTAAAATTTGATTTTAATTCAAACGAACAGATTAATTTGGAATTAATTATTAAGCGACTTCCGTAATAAATTTAATGGGTATTATTATTTAATTAAATGAGATTTAATTACGAAGGGACGAAAAATTGTTTAGTCGGATTAAACGAACCGAGCCCAAAGTGTGTTGAGTAAGCCAACTCAAATTTTGAATTTAAAGTGGTGGGACCCACTTTACTTACATCAACCTTTTGACACTTGATCTGAGTAGTTGGCTACATTTAATTGTGATAGAACTGTTTTAAGTCAATTCACTATTCACTCATCTATCTCATTTCTCTCTACATGGCTGAATTTCTTGCTTCTTGGAGGTAAAATTTTACTTCAATTTTCGATCAAAGCTAGCACTTTGGGAGTCTGTGAAGGTGATAGGGAAACTCACCCTTGAGTTTGGAATGTAAAAGAAAGCTTGGAGCTTCCACACATCCATGGAAAAGTTTTGAATCTCATCCGATCATTGTAAGTTTTTTCCGCAAACTTCTTGATGTATTCACACACAAATCATCTTAGTGATCTTGTGGCATGTGTAGAACGCTAACACCAAGAAACATGTATCCAATACATGTCACTCTACTCCCTTATTTAAGCGTGGATATTCCACAAGAAAGCTTTGCTCTACATCAAATGCAGAATACAATTCAATTCTACCTTAGAAAACATAACTTAATTTAACCATTAAATTTCCGTTACGTTTCCCGTTAGCATAGAACAGAAAAGTCAAGTAATATCTAAATTACATGCATGTGCAAACATCAAAATTGGATTATATATCATATATCAAGCATGAAAAATGTAAAGAATGAAGAATCTGACCTGCTCTAATACCATTTTTGTTGGAGTTTTGGCACTGGCGCAGCGGAAGCTCGCGATTTGGGTGAAATCATAATTTTAAATCTTTTAAATTACCGAATAAATTATTCAATATCTAATACGAATAATTTATTAATATTTCCCCTAAACATATTTATTCGATATCAAATAGAGACATAAATAGTTAAGAAACATCGCGAAACCTTTACGAAAATGTTTTTCCGTAAAATGGCATAAAACGTGTTTTTGACCGAACCGACTACCCAATGCATATGGGGGCTGCCTAGGTCAGCCCCAAAAGTGCTTTGGCAGTTCATGTGCTGCCCGAACAGTGACCAATTCACTATTTGGGAAGCCGTCACCCGGTTGGCTCAAAAGTCACCCGCTAACGCCGTTTTTCACCGTTTTCGCATATTTCAACACCGAAACAATTTTCAAAATTTTTTCCAACACCCAAAACAAATCCAATACATTCATATGACATTATTTTCATCACAATAAATCCAATTTTTCAAGATATGATTTTGTAACAAAAATAATCAATTTTTCCTGCTTTAATCCAAATTTTTCAACATTAACCAAATTAATCATAACACCAATCCAAGCCACCACAATTGAAGCACCCAAGAATAATTCTAGGCATTACAAGAGTGGTCATAAAACTCTAGAATGGAAATATATCATCAAATGATCAAATTGAACAAATATTACAATAATATCATTCAATATCACTTCACACATGCACCAAGCCTTCTTTTTCATCCTCCAAATAAAAAAACCCCAATTTCAAATAAGTTAGTAAACCCTAAAACCATTCTAGTAAATCAAGAATAAGAAACATGATTTCCTAGCTTAGGGATATAAAGAATTACCTTTAATTCTCCTTGTTTCCTTAAGCTTTTCTTCACTTTTCTTCCTTGTTTTATCAAACAAAATTGAGAGCTTTTTCTATGGAGGTTTTCGGCTATGGCCTCTTAATTATGAAGAAAACAAAATTTTCCAAATTAAAAAGAAGGCCAAAACCGACTTATAAGGGCAATATGGTCATTTGTATAATTTAATGTAATTAAATATAATAAGCTTTAATTTGAGCAATCAAATTTGCACACTTAAAGTTTAATAAAATCATGTCATTTGTACCCAATAATAATCAAACAATTTTCACAACAATTATGAAAAAAATATATAATTTAATTATTCAAATATCTAACATTTAAATATTTAAATAATTAATTAATTTAATTATTATTATATATGTATTTTTATTTACATTAAATATTAAATACATATATTAATGGCATGTGTCAAAGTTTCATTTGACAATTAATTATTATGTATCAAATCAAATTTTGTATCAAATACAAATACACATTAATTACGATTGACCAAAAAATGCCCATATGCATTTGTTTTCGTTTAACCGTTTAAACGATTCGAATTAACTAATTTATTTCGGTGAAGTATTATGAATAATCTGTATTATTCATAACGCGTTGCCCAAGTGCTCAATGAGTACACTTCATATTGTGAGACTCTATAAGTTTAGGTTTATCCATAACGGAATCCAATTTCGTGTACATAATTCATCCACTCATGAATTATGACGACCACGGATAATCTCGCTAAACTATGCAAGTTGAGGTCATTGCATACGTATAATCCCTCCGTCACAAGCTATCCATATTATACCTGGGATATATATAAGAACGTCAAATCCTTATGGTATAATATAGTCGACTTTCAAATTTACGATCTCTAAATAACAATCGAAACTTGATTCCGAAGTTATACCACGACCATGGATTTACTAGATCGCAAACACGTGCATGATACATATGCCTTGTACACAGGACTGACGGATTCTATTTTGATATTGCACTGGATATCATGAGCATCAGTCCACACCCAACGAACTGTTGGTTTCTATTATATGTCCCAAGAAAGATTAAGCATGTAAAATACTACAAAGAATATATATTTAAACATGAAGTATGGCGGAATCATACTTACAATGCCTTGTGATGAAGAAGATGATCAAATGGTAGAAGCTCCAAGTGATGGATGGTTCGGCCAAGAGGAGGAAGAAGACTCCAAGCTCCAAGCTCTTGTATTCCAAGCTCTTTGATGGTTTCCCTATCACCTCTTTTGATCCCTTGCTTGTGCTAGCAAAAATGGAGAAATGGAAGATCAAATCTTCCTTGCCCTTGTCAATGGAGTTCTCGGCATTTGAGAGAGAAGAGAGAATTTTTGGTGTAAAGTCTTGAATTAATTAATCTTTGTCTAACAAAAATCAATTTATATTTATGTTATAATTTATTAAATTAATAATAAATCTATGACATAAACCATGCAATGGCTTAGAGTGTCAAACACTCAAACTCCATGCAAAACCTTTGAGTGAAATGCACACTATCACCATGCAATGCCTTAGAGTGTTTTGTACACTATTAACATGCAATGCCATATCAATGACAAGTGTCATGTGGGCCCCACACGTTTCCAATGAAAGTGGGCCCACGTCCACTCACGCGTTCGGGTTCGATATTTCCGAAATACCGAGCTAGCGTCGCGACGTTAATTAAATCGGATTTAAATAAATAATCGCTCCTAGCGAAATTATTATTTACGTCGCTTACGAATTAATTCTAAATTAACTCGTACGCCCGAATTAAAATCTAATTTTAATTTCGCGTCGAAATCGAATTTCGATTATTATATCGAATATAATAATTATATCGATTAATTCCAAATTAATCGTTCTCTCTCTCTAAATAAGGCACTTTATCCGAGATAAAGTTTCTCCGCAATTAATCCAAGATTAATTAAGTTCGAATCAAATATCATAGGTGAATCTTCAGGAAGCGACCCAAGAGATCTCCGGATATTTTGGCAGTAAATACGGTCGTCGGATAATCCGAACACGTACGTACCTCGTACTACGTCTTTACCGATTCACAAGACAAGGTTGGCTTCTAGCAAAGCGCCATGCCTACCCAATTCTCCAGAAATATTCTAATAGGAATATAAGATCTGTATCAGGCGTAGTATACCGTAGTATTGCGTAAATCGATCCAGTATCGGATGATCACATGCTAGGCCTGGGGCTGGAGATGTGTCTGCCCCGTACGAAACATATATCGGACATCAAGCAGCTAGTCTCTTTAAATCAGACAATCCTGACCTAGTCATATTGTCCCGACGGTTGCAACCTTTTATAGAGTACTAGTTCTGTGCCCTGCGTGATCATCGCCTCCATATGTCTGAAGCGATACTTCCATCTTGACATCACATCCAGCACACTACGATTCTCGATAAACCCAGAAGAGGTGTACACAGAACCGGTTAGGGTCCCCAACCACCAAAACCAAAGTTTACCGATTGTCGCAAGTACTAGCGATGTAAGTCTCAGGTTAAGACCATATACACCTACCCTGATGCGGCCTCCCATAGACACGCAGACATACTACCAATGGGATTCCGCGGGGTCTATCCAGAGCGAAGCTGTTTTCCGTACCATCGGTAAAACACAACCTCCTATTGCACTTGCATAAGTATCCAATACTTAAATATATGAGAACTATGCTGTTGTGCCCTCACAACGTGCACAAGCGCAATACTAGTCTATTCCGCATTATCGATGTCCGATCTCGATAATACTCCGACTAGGGATATTTAATGATTAAACTTTTATAGATTGATACTGTCTCATATCATCTCAATCCAGTATTAATCATATGGACTTTCGCCATTTATTAGTCAAAGTAAATAATATTACAAAACGGCAAAAGGCAATTTCATTATCACATAGTTAATTTTGTACAATAATACAATATCATTTACAAACAGTGACGCTATGGGACATAATGTCTAACAATCTCCCACTTGGCCTATAGCCAGTCACTCAAGCATCTAATACCCGAACTATGTATGTGTCGTTCAAAAACTTGCTGAAGAACAGCCTTCGTCAGCGGATCTGCAATGTTGTCATCTGATGTGACCTTCTCGACCTTTACATCGCCACGATGTATAATCTCCCGAATCAGATGGTAACGTCGAAGAACATGCTTGGACCTTTGATGAGACCTTGGTTCCTTAGCCTGTGCTATAGCCCCGTTATTGTCACAATACAATGGAACGGGCTCAGCTGCTAACGGAACTACTCCTAATCCGATTAGGAACTTTCGGATCCAAACTGCCTCCTTTGCTGCTTCAGATGCAGCGATGTACTCCGCTTCTGTTGTTGAATCGGCAACAGTATCTTGCTTGGAAGATTTCCAGCTCACTGCTCCGTTATTCAAGCAAAAAATGTACCCGGATTGCGACTTGTAGTCATCCTTGTCGGTTTGGAAACTTGCATCGGTATACCCAGATACCGCAAGTTCTCCACCTCCATAAATTAAGAAAGCATCCTTAGTTCTTTTAAGATACTTAAGGATATTCTTAACTGCTATCCAGTGACCTTCACCTGGATCGGCCTGATAGCGACTGCACATGCTCAAAGCATATGAGACATCAGGTCGTGTACATATCATGGCATACATGATCGATCCGACTGCCGAGGCGAACGGTATCCGACTCATGTGTCTCTCTCTTCCTGAGTCTTAGGACACATGTCCTTAGACAGAGAGGTACCTCGTGCCATTGGAACCAATCCCCTCTTGGATTGTTCCATGTTGAATCTCTTCAACACTTTATCAATGTATGTACTCTGGGAGAGTCCAAGCAGCTTTCTAGATCTATCCCTGTAGATCTTTATTCCAAGAATAAAGGCTGCTTCTCCCAGATCTTTCATGGAGAATTTTAATGAAAGCCAAGCTTTCACCGACGTTAGCATGGGAATGTCATTGCCTATAAGCAATACGTCGTCGACATAAAGGACAATAAAAGTAAGTGCTCTCCCACTAACCTTCTTGTATACACAAGGGTCATCTGCGTTTTGCACGAAATCATATTCCTTTATGATCTCATCAAAACGCTGATTCCATGACCGTGATGCTTGCTTCAATCCATAAATGGATCGATTTAACTTACAAACCTTGTTTGCAAGTCTAGGTACGATAAAACCGTCAGGCTGTTGCATATAAACATCCTCCAAAAGGTTTCCGTTAAGGAAAGCGGTTTTAACGTCCATCTGCCATATCTCGAAGTCGAAATATGCAGCTATTGCAAGCATTATCCGAATGGATTTAATCATGGCAACGGGTGAGAAGGTTTCGTCATAATCAATACCATATTGTTGACGATACCCCTTCGCTACAAGCCTAGCTTTGTACGTTTGTATGTTGCCATCCATGTCGGTCTTCTTCTTGAAGATCCATCTGCATCCAATAGGCTTTACGCCTTCTGGTGCATCAACCAGTGTCCAAACTTGGTTGGCGTACATGGAATCCATCTCGGACTTCATGGCTTCTTGCCATAAAGCGGAATCGATATTTTGTATCGCTTCCTCATACGTAGCCGGCTCATTATCCTCAATAAGATTAATATCAATATGAGGTGAGATCAGGAACCCATACCTCTCAGGTATTGTTCTGACTCTCTCCGACCTACGCGGTCCTTGTGTATGTGAAGTTTGTGGTACAGACTCATCCCGGACGGTCTGTTCTTGTTCCGTCGTTGATTCATTGCCAGGAACAGTATCACTACGATCTTCATCGAGTTCTACTTTCCTCCCACTTACCACTGCATTTATAAAATCCTTCTCAAGGAAAAATGCTTGTAGAGCAACAAATACTTTGTTCTCTTGTGGGTGATAGAAGTAATATCCTTTGGTTTCCCTAGGATATCCAACGAAAAGGCATTTATCAGATTTGGGTTCAAGTTTGGTACCTTCCAAACGTTTAACATATGCCCAGCATCCCCAAATCTTAGGAAAGAGAAACCTGGTTTCCTTCCTGTCCATATCTCATATGGAGTCTGTTCAACAGACTTCGACGGTACCTTATTCAAAATAAGTATAGCACTGTTTAATGCGTATCCCCAGAAGGATATTGGTAGCTCAGTGCGACTCATCATTGACCTCACCATGTCCAACAAGGTGCGGTTTCTCCGTTCGGACACACCGTTTAATTGCGGTGTTCCAGGAGGAGTCCACTGTGAAAGAATACCATATTCTTTCAAGTAATCTTGAAACTCATAACTTAAGTACTCGCCACCACGGTCTGACCGTAATGTCTTGATACTCTTCCCTGTTTGTTTCTCCACTTCGTGTCGAAACTCTTTGAATTTCTCAAAAGTTTCCGACTTGTGTCTCATAAGATACACATAACCATAACGAGATGCATCATCTGTAAAGGTTACGAAGTAGTGAAAACCACCTCTAGCCTGGCTAGACATGGGCCCGCATACGTCAGTATGAACGAGAGCCAACAGTTCTGTGGCACGTTCACCTTTACCACTAAAAGGTGATTTAGGCATTTTGCCTAAAAGACAAGATTCGCAGACGTCATATGAATTGGGATCAAATTCGTCCAAGTACCCACTCTTCGAAAGTGTGGATATGCGAGTCTTGTTGATGTGTCCCAGACGACAATGCCACATATAAGCTTCATCTTTTAGATTACTTCTTTTGAGCCTTTTGTTGTCATTTTAGGAGATTCATTTATATTCAAAATATAAAGACCGTTATTTGCAACAGCTGTGCAAATTTCTGCATCATTTTTATATAAATAACACCCAGTGTTCCTGAATACAAAAGTGTAACCCTGCTGGGTTAACAAGGATACAGATATAATATTCCTAGTTAAACTAGGTACAAAATAACAGTTCAAAAGTTTAAGTTCATGCCCTGAGGGCAGTACTAAAACAAAAGTCCCTACGGCCAAAACAGCAACTGGTGTTCCGTTTCCAACTCGTAGATCCATCTCCCCGGATGCCAGCACCCTGCTATCCTGCAGATCCTGCACATCAGTACAAATATGAGCACCACAACCAGAATCAAAAATCCAATTTTTAAAACTAGAAGTATTCATATTTATCTCAATAACAAACATACCAGAAGCGATAGCCTTGCCATCCTTGATATCCTCCTTCTGCCCCTTGCCCATTCGGCAGTCACGTTTCCAGTGACCCCTCTTGCCGCAGTTGAGGCAGATGTCGTGAGATTTGTCCCTTGGCTTCCTAGAAGCAGATGTCAACTTGCCTTTGCCCTTTTTCTTGAACTTCTTCTTCTTTGCACCTCCAATTGCCTTGGGGCCACCCTTTGGCGCATGAGAGGTCGATGCAAAATGCGCCTCGCGCTTGCTCCCCTTTAGGAGTTCCCTTTCGGACTCCTTCAAGATAGATAACAGCTCTCCAAGAGTGTCATCTGTATCCATCAACTTATAGTTGACTATGATTTGTTTCCAAGTATCAGGAAGTGACTGCAAGATCATATCTATAGTCAGCTCAGCCTCCAAGACTATTCCCATATTGGCCAACTCATCAATATCGGCAATCATTTGAGCCCCGTGGGCTTCAACTGATGCGCCATCTGTCATCCGGGAGCGGAAGAGTTTCCTTACTAGCTCGTACCTCTTCATCCGCTTATTAGTGCGGTGAAGATCACGCAATCTTGCCATCATGTTATAGGGATCCAAGTCCCTATTCTGGCGTCTGAAATGCTGGGTCATTGCAGCTAGCATAACTGACTGAGCTTGGTCACAATCATCACTATGAGTTTTCCATAACTCTAGCTCCAGTGGCTCAGTGGGTTTAGGCGGGAGAGGTCTCTGAATAGTATACAGTATCCTCTCAGCCCCAAGCACTATCTTGAGGTTCATTTCCCAGTCGGCAAAGTTTGTCCCTCTGAAGACATTATCGCCCATGATAATGTCACGGATATTACCTTTGCCAATCATCTTGACAACTATAGTCCAACTATAAAGTCAACGATGTATTGGGTACAGTCAAACTGTTACAAATAAAAATAACAATATATTAGTCCAACTAATTAAAATATTGACGAAATGTTTTTGAAAGACGCGTAAGGCTAAGTATCTGAACGAAATTGCAAATTCAATAATAGCCTCCCACTATTTTCTTCAAGTTTCTAACCCTCTGTAGACAACTCGGGAAATCTAATTTCCTAGTGGGCTAGGATCCCGTTAAATAACACACAACCTTGACTTTGGCCAATAAAAAATTGTATGCTATTTAACATAGGTAGATCTCCATGATCAATTGGATCTCATCCAATTCCTAGATCCGGTTAGGTGGACATCCAAGTCCGAAACATATGTATAATGTCAATGTATCCAATACATTCTCCTAACCATATCCTCCGAATCAACTAGGCTTTGGCTTTGGCCAAAAAACAAACCTAATGATTCCGGTTAAGCTAGACCCATTGACGAGGAAAGTTTCGTAATCAATGTCGTTGGACAAAAAGTGACCTTGACTTTGGTCAATAAAAATCACGATTTGGACAAGACACCGATATGCAACAAAACTCTCATGATTCAAGTACATCCTAGGTTGACAAAGGTCTTGACTTTGGTCAAAAAACAAACCAATGCCAACTTCGGATCTTGAACAAGAACCATTCAATGGAAGGATATTTAGCTTAATATAAATTGAGGGATTTTCGCGTAATTGGCAACCAATTTATTTATCTTTGTTAGGTCTCATCATCATACACCCTTAAGCATGCTTCTAAAACATCATAAAGCGCGTAAAGTAAAGTAATAGTGATATGCGGATGGATATTTAAACAACTTGTTCCTAGAACAAATCACTCCCTTTCCTCTCCCCGCTAGCACTATTCTACAACTACCCAATTACATAATACAATAAGAGAAACCTCATTTACATTGAGGGGAATTAGGTGAGAAGAGAATACAAAGAGATAAAGAGATAAGGCTGGACACGCAGGTCCAATTAATAAATTCCAAATTTACAATAATTTCTAAAATTACCCCCTTTCCCTTCTAATATCCATCCGATATACACTATTCATTCATCACATACATATATATTCAAACAAGACATGCTTTTACAACCAATCTAATCCAATTAATTAGTCTTTGTTAATGTGATCATCCAATGTTCAAACAACGGTTTGATTTTGTGCGAGTCCAACTCGATTGAGAATAAGTACATAAAGTACGAATTCGCGAATTATATCGAACTACTAATTAAATCTAATTCAATTCGTATTCAATACTAATCCAATTATTTAATTCCAAATCAAATGTTTACACTTTTAATATGCTTTAAAGACTTAGATTCTAAATCTAATCCTATTGGGTCTCAAAGCCCAATTAACATCCAATGTTGAATTTAATTCAAGTCAAATGGGCTTAGAATTGATTTATTAAGGCTTGGGCTTTTGGTCAATGTGGGTCAAACCCAATTGCCAAGCCCAAATAAGGAATCACCCTTAAGTGCCATAAAACCAATTTTAAGCCCATAAGGCCCAATTAAATTATTAAAGCCCATTAATTAAATTTTAATATTCCAAACATTAAAGTCCAATTAATTAAAGTGTAATACCAAGATTAATATATTAAACCAAATATTTCAAAAATACCCATTTAATTTATTAATCATGTATTTGTCAAATTAAATGTCCAACATTAATTTTATCAAAAATCAACTCCATTTCATGTCCTTGTACATTCGGCCAAGGTGAGTTATTTGTGTCGATTTGTTTTTCAATCCGATTGAATTACTAATCTACGTCCCGTACACGTTCTAAGTCATCTAATGATCTTAAACACAAAAAATTTCAATCTACTCCAAGTAGTAACACATTCGGCCAAGGCATGGATTTGGGGGAAAAATCATCCAATGCATTTTTCATGAAATTGATTCCATATATCATCATGTTATACACATGCAAGCATACTTATTAATCAAATTTCATAAGAACATGCTTATATCAATTTCATCATGCCATTCGGCCAAGGTGGGGAAAAATCATCCAATGCATTTTTCATAAAATTGATTCCATATAACATCATGTTATACACATGCAAGCATACTTATTAATCAAATTTCATAAGAACATGCTTCAATCAATTTAACACACCCATTCGGCCAAGGTCAAAATTTTGGGGAAAAATCATCCAATGCATTTTTCATAAAATTGATTTCATATAATGTCATTTAACATACATATAGCATACTCATTCATCAAATTTCACAAGAACATGCTTCAATCAATTTTACCCAAATTTTAACCTAAAGTATTTCATGCTTAAACCTAGCTCAATGATACCATTGTTGGTTTCTATTATATGTCCCAAGAAAGATTAAGCATGTAAAATACTACAAAGAATATATATTTAAACATGAAGTATGGCGGAATCATACTTACAATGCCTTGTGATGAAGAAGATGATCAAATGGTAGAAGCTCCAAGTGATGGATGGTTCGGCCAAGAGGAGGAAGAAGACTCCAAGCTCCAAGCTCTTGTATTCCAAGCTCTTTGATGGTTTCCCTATCACCTCTTTTGATCCCTTGCTTGTGCTAGCAAAAATGGAGAAATGGAAGATCAAATCTTCCTTGCCCTTGTCAATGGAGTTCTCGGCATTTGAGAGAGAAGAGAGAATTTTTGGTGTAAAGTCTTGAATTAATTAATCTTTTCTAACAAAAATCAATTTATATTTATGTTATAATTTATTAAATTAATAATAAATCTATGACATAAACCATGCAATGGCTTAGAGTGTCAAACACTCAAACTCCATGCAAAACCTTTGAGTGAAATGCACACTATCACCATGCAATGCCTTAGAGTGTTTTGTACACTATTAACATGCAATGCCATATCAATGACAAGTGTCATGTGGGCCCCACACGTTTCCAATGAAAGTGGGCCCACGTCCACTCACGCGTTCGGGTTCGATATTTCCGAAATACCGAGCTAGCGTCGCGACGTTAATTAAATCGGATTTAAATAAATAATCGCTCCTAGCGAAATTATTATTTACGTCGCTTACGAATTAATTCTAAATTAACTCGTACGCCCGAATTAAAATCTAATTTTAATTTCGCGTCGAAATCGAATTTCGATTATTATATCGAATATAATAATTATATCGATTAATTCCAAATTAATCGTTCTCTCTCTCTAAATAAGGCACTTTATCCGAGATAAAGTTTCTCCGCAATTAATCCAAGATTAATTAAGTTCGAATCAAATATCATAGGTGAATCTTCAGGAAGCGACCCAAGAGATCTCCGGATATTTTGGCAGTAAATACGGTCGTCGGATAATCCGAACACGTACGTACCTCGTACTACGTCTTTACCGATTCACAAGACAAGGTTGGCTTCTAGCAAAGCGCCATGCCTACCCAATTCTCCAGAAATATTCTAATAGGAATATAAGATCTGTATCAGGCGTAGTATACCGTAGTATTGCGTAAATCGATCCAGTATCGGATGATCACATGCTAGGCCTGGGGCTGGAGATGTGTCTGCCCCGTACGAAACATATATCGGACATCAAGCAGCTAGTCTCTTTAAATCAGACAATCCTGACCTAGTCATATTGTCCCGACGGTTGCAACCTTTTATAGAGTACTAGTTCTGTGCCCTGCGTGATCATCGCCTCCATATGTCTGAAGCGATACTTCCATCTTGACATCACATCCAGCACACTACGATTCTCGATAAACCCAGAAGAGGTGTACACAGAACCGGTTAGGGTCCCCAACCACCAAAACCAAAGTTTACCGATTGTCGCAAGTACTAGCGATGTAAGTCTCAGGTTAAGACCATATACACCTACCCTGATGCGGCCTCCCATAGACACGCAGACATACTACCAATGGGATTCCGCGGGGTCTATCCAGAGCGAAGCTGTTTTCCGTACCATCGGTAAAACACAACCTCCTATTGCACTTGCATAAGTATCCAATACTTAAATATATGAGAACTATGCTGTTGTGCCCTCACAACGTGCACAAGCGCAATACTAGTCTATTCCGCATTATCGATGTCCGATCTCGATAATACTCCGACTAGGGATATTTAATGATTAAACTTTTATAGATTGATACTGTCTCATATCATCTCAATCCAGTATTAATCATATGGACTTTCGCCATTTATTAGTCAAAGTAAATAATATTACAAAACGGCAAAAGGCAATTTCATTATCACATAGTTAATTTTGTACAATAATACAATATCATTTACAAACAGTGACGCTATGGGACATAATGTCTAACACGAACATGCGGAGGTATGATTTAAATAGATCGGTGATGTGACTGCCATCAAAGTGTGGAGGATAACTATATATCCACTGTGGTATCTCAGTCGAATGACCACTATGCTCGCTCAACTCGAGAAGATTCCTTCCTATTGACGTTGGTATACCATCTATTAGGAAATCTTCAGTGAGCGCTCAGATTTATCCAATATAAACACCTACATGTCTATACGAGTCTCCCGAGACTCATGGCTCATTGGGATAAACCATCAGACCAAGTCATAATATACGACATGTATTGGTCTCAGCGAAATTTACTAACTGACCCATGTTAGTAAATCTTGACCAGAAACTTTATTTAAGGATATGCAGCTTATAGTGACGCTTCCCAAAGTCAATTACAAACTACGTTTTAACTGCCCACTATGTTGTAAATCCTAGGGTCTTTGTCTAATATACACGTATCACTAAATCAGATTAGTTTCAATATAATCATAATTAGATATCTAATCGTAATTAGATCGAATATGTATATAAAAGACAAGAGGTGCTACCATTAAATAAGTAATATTATAGAAAATGACATTGTTCGTATTCATGAATGAGATAAAAATATGATCCGGATTGGCACTCTGAGCACCAACCCTAACACCTTATATGAGAAAAAAACTCTACTAGGACACAAAGTACTAAAACAAGGATACTGAAACCCATCGAAACATAAAATGTTTGCCCTAGTCCCTCATAGCATAGATATAGATGACTGCAAGAAGCCCGACGAGAGTTCTGTTGGGTTCCTAGAACATGCCAAGAATCTTCTAACATTAAATTGGTGTGAATACTCAAAGAAGTTGCGGAAAAACATACATTGATCGGTTTCGTAGGATGTTGGAAGTTCAAAACTTTTGTTGAAAAAGAAGAGCTCCAAGACTTTTCTTTATGTTCCAAACTTAAGGATTTGTTTCCCTAACACCTTGGTTGACTTCTTGTAAGTGCTAGCATGATGAAATTTTGAAGCAAAATTTCTACAATGGAGAAGGAAGCTCACGGCAAAGAGGTAGTGGAGAGGGAGAGAGTTTTCAATTTTTTTTTGTATTTGATCTACAAAAAATCTAATACCATTTACCAAATCAAATTTGGTATGTCTTTCAAATGAAATAAAATAATGCAAAGTGTGTAGGGATTGTTTATAGTGTTGAATAAGCAATCTAATGCTTACACTCCATTTCATCTACTTCCATCACTAGTTAACAGTGTGATGTAAGTCAAGTGGGTCCCACCACTTGTAAATTCTGAATTTAAGTCGAACAATCTCAACGTGCAACTTCACTCGGGCTCGGGTTCGTTTTAATTCCGAATAAAGAATTTGCCGTTGCTATATAATTAAATATTAAAGTCGCTTACGAATTAATTCTAAACTAATTCGTTTGCCAGAATTAAATCTAATTTTAATTCCGCTTTGAAATCTAATTTCAATAATATATCGAATATATTATTTACGATTAATTCTAAATTAATCATCCTCTCTTCTATTCGAATTTTATCCCAGATAAATTATTACCGTAACTAATCCTAGATTAATTTTCTCTCTCTCTCTTAATTAATCCCAGATTAATTCTGTTCGAGTCAAACATCATCGGTGAATCTTTGGGAAGTGACCAATGAGATTCCCTGGATATATTGGCAATAAATCTGGTCATCGGACTATCCGAATACGTGCGTACCCCGTACCACATTCTTACCGATTTACAAGACATGGTTGGCTTCTAGTGAAGCACCGTGCCTAACCAATTCTCCAGAAATTTCTTTTAAGGAATACATAATCTATATCAAGTGTAGTATACCAAGTATTGCGTATTACGATCCAGCATCAGATGTCACATGCTAGGCCTGGGGCTGGAATTGTGTCTGTCCCGTAAGAAACATATATCGGATCACTAGAAACTAGTCTCTTTAATCGGATAATCATGACCTTGTCATATTATCTCGATATTTGTAACATAATAGCGTACCAGTTCTGTATCCCTGCGTGATCATCATCTCCATATGACTGAAGTGACATTTCCATCTTGACATCACACCCAATGCACTACGATTCTCAATAAACCCAGAAGAGGTGTACACAGAACCTATTAAAGCACCGGACGACCAAAACCAAAGTGTATTGATTGTCGCAAGTATTAGCGATGCAAGTCTCAGGTTAAGACCAAATACACCTACCCTGATTCGGATTCCTATAGACTAATAGTCATACTACCAATGGGATTCCGATGGGTCTATCCAGAGTGAAGCTGTTTTCGTACCATCGGTAAACCGTGTTGGATAACATGACCCATAGCGTCACTATTTGTACAGATCATAGTGTTGTTGTACAAATTAACTATGTGACAAGGAAATTGCACCTCATCATTTGTGATTAGATCACCTTAGATATATAAATGAAGAGAGGTCCCTATGATTAGTTCCTGGATTGAGATGATATGAGACAGTATCAGTCCACGAAGGATTAATCATTAAATATCCCTAGCCGGAGTATTATCGAGACTGGACATCGATAATGCGGAATAGGCTAGTATTGCACTTGTGCGCGTTGTGAGGGCACAACGTCATAGTTCTCAATATTGGGTATGGATACTCATGCAAGTGCGAAAGGAGGTTGTGTTTCACCGATGGTACGGGAAACAGCTTCGCTCTGGATAGACCCCTCGAATCCCATTGGTATTATGACTATGTGTCTATGAGAGTCCGACATCAGGGTAGGTGTGTATGGTCTTAACCTGAGACTTGCACCGCTAATGCTTACGACAATCAGTATACTTTTGTTGAGGTCGTCTAGGACTCTAACCGGTTCTGTGTACGCGATGCTGGGTATATTGAGAATCGTAGAGTGTTGGTTGTGATGTCAAGACGGAAGTATCACTCCAGTCATAGTGGAGATGATGTCACGCAGGATACGGTATTAGTGCTCTTAAGTGCTGGCCAGCCATCGGATATTATGACAAGGTCATGTATATCCGATTATAGAGACTAGTTACCAGACATCCGATATGTGCTTTGGACGGGGCAGACACTTATCCAGCCCCAGCCCTAGCACGTGACTATCCGATACTGGGCAGATATACACGATACTTGGTATACTACGCTTGATATAGATCTTAAATATTCATTAGATGAATATGACCGGAGAATTGGATAGACTTCGTGCTTTGCTAGAAGCCGATCTTGTCTCGTAAATCGGTAGAACGTAGTACTTGGTACGTACGTGATTCGGATACTCCGACGACCGTATTTACTGCCGAGTTATCCGGGGATCTCATGGGTCGCTTCCGATAATGCACCGATGACGCATAACTCGCACTCATTAATAATCTGGGATTATAATAGAAGAGAGAGAAAATTAATCTTGGATTAATTACGGAGATATTTTATCTGGGATAAAATATCATCTAAAGAGAGAAAATGATTGATTTAGAATTAATCGGGTAATTAATATATTTGATATATTAAACGAAATTAGATTTCGACGCGGAATTGAAATTGGATTTTAATTCGGGCGAACGAATTAATTTAGAATTAATTCGTTAGCGACGTGAATAGTGAATTCGCTAGGCGTAATCATTTAATTACGACGCGACGGAAAACTCGCTAATTAGGAATTAGCGAAACCGAGCCCGAGTGTGATTGCGAGCGCATTCGTATTTTGAATTCGAGTGCGGCAATGCAAGTCACATCAAGCGTCAAATCACTCGTCACATCAAGCGTCAAATCAAAAGTCACTTTGAGTGATGTGATTGATTGATGTGATTGATTGATTGATTGAAAAGACAACTAGTCACTTTGAGTGATGGTAGTTGTTAGAAAAGTTGATGTGTGTGGTTGGAATAGTGTAAGTTGGTGTGAGTATTTACCATTTTATTTATTTGGTAAATCATTTATATTTTTGGTTGGAAAAATATATAAACAATTTTGGAAATTGTTTCACCAACTAATACACATTTTCTCTCCTCCATCTCCTCTCTCAATTCACGCCCAAAAGGGGCTGAAAAACTTACTGGTTTTTCAAGGAAAAACCGTGAGCTTCAAGGAAGCATGAGTGGGTTTTTGTGGCAAAAACTCAAGTGCTAGCACACTTACGAGAGTTGCGAAGGTGTTAGGGAAGTCCACCCATGTGCGGGACTCATCCGACGGAGTTTGGAGCTTCGTAATGAGACCCGAATCAGCTCAAACCAGTGAGCAAATCTGCTGCAGTGGGCGCCAAAACAGTGAGCGTTTTTTGCTCCATTCGTCTTCTAATCGTCTCAACCGATCGATGTGAGTATTCCGCAACTTCGTCGATATGTATTCGCAATGTTTTTCATGCTTATAATCGATCCGGGCCCTTAATAGAAACCAACAAACCGAACCTCCTATTACACTTGCATGAGTATCTAATACCCAAATATATGAGAACTATGCCTTTACGCTTCCATAACGCGCACAAATGTAATACTTGTCTATTCCGCATTATCGATGTCCAGTCTCAATAATACTACGACTAGGGATATTTAATGATTAAACATTTTGTGGATTGATATTGTCTCATATCTTATTAATCCAGAACTAATCATAAGGACTTTTATCATTTATATATTCAAGTAATCTAATTACAAAATGATAAAATAGCAATTTCATTTGTCACATAGTTAATTTGTACAAAAAAAACAATGTCTTTTACAAATAGTGATGCTATGGGTCATAATTGTCCAACAATCTCCCACTTGGCCTATAGCCAATCACTCAAATATCTAACACCTGAACTATTTACATATCGCTCAAACTTTTGCTGAGAAATAGCCTTCATCAACGGATCTGTAATGTTGTCATCTGATGTGACCTTCTCGATCTTCACATCGCCATGATGTATGATCTCACGAATCATATGGAAACGTCGAAGTACATGATTGGATCATTGATTTGACCACTTTTCCTTAGCCTGCGCTATAGCCCCGTTATTGTCACAATACAAAGGAACATACTCAGCTGCTAAAGGAACTACTCCTAATCCAATTAGGAATTTACGTATCCAAACTGCCTCTTTTGCTGCCTAAGCTGCAGCAATGTATTCCGCTTCTGTTGTTGAATCGGCAACAGTCTCTTGCTTGGAAGATTTCCAGCTCATTGCTCCGTTATTCAAACAAAATATGTACCCAAATTGCGACTTACACTTGTCTTTATCGGTTTGGAAACTTGCATCGGTAAACCCATTTACCTTATGTTCTCCATCTATATAGATTAAGAAAGCATCCTTAATTCGTCTAAGATACTTAAAGATGTTCTTAACCGCAACCCAGTGACCATCACCTGGATCGGCCTGATAGCGACTACATATGCTCAAAGCATACGAGACATCAGGTCGCGTACATATCATGGCATACATGATCGATCCGACTATAGAAGCGAACGGGATCCGACTCATGTTGTCTCTCTCATCTTGAGTTTTAGGACATATGTCCTTAGATAGAGTGACGCCATATGACACTGGAAACAATCCCCTCTTAGACTGATCCATGTTTAATCTCTTTAACACTTTGTCAATGTATGTGCTCTGGGAGAGTCCAAGCAGCTTTCTAGATATATCCTGGTAGATCTTTATTCCCATAATAAAGGTTGCTTCTCCTAGATCTTTCATGGAGAATTTTAATGAAAGCCAATCTTTTACCGATTGTAGCATGGGAATGTCATTGCCGATAAGCAATACATCATCTACATAAAGGATAATAAATGTCAGTGCGCTCCCACTAACCTTCTTATATACACAAGGATCATCCTCATTTTGAACGAAATCATATTCTTTTATGATCTCATCAAAACATTCGTCCCAAGAACGCGATTCTTGCTTCAATCCATAATGGATCGATTTAACTTGAAAACCTTGTTTGCATGTTTTAGTATGACAAAACCGTCAGGCTGTTGCATATAAATATTCTCCAAAAGGTTTCCGTTAAGGAAAGTGGTTTTGATGTCCATCTGCCATATTTCATAATCGAAATATGCAGCAATAGCAAGCATTATTCGAATGGATTTAACCATGGCAACATGTGAAAAAGTTTCATCGTAATCGACATCATGTCGTTGACGATACCCTTTCGCTCCAAGCCTAGCTTTGTATGTTTGTATGTTGCCATCCATGTCAGTCTTCTTCTTGAAGACCCATTTGCAACCAATAGGCTTTACGCCTTCTGGTGCATCAACCAGTGTCCAAGCTTTGTTTGTGTACATGGAATCCATTTCAGACATAATTGATTCTTGCCATAAAGCGGAGTCGATATCTTGTATCGCTTCCTCATACATAGCCGGATCATTATCCTCAATAAGATTAATATCTACGTGAGGTGAGATCAGAAACCCATACCTCTTAGGTTTTTTTCTGACTCTCTCCGACCTACGCGGTTCTTGTGTATTAGAAGATTGTAGTACAGTCTCATCCCTGATGAACTATTCGTGTTCCATTTGGGAATCGGTGCCAGAAACAGTATCACTCTGATTTTCATCGAGTTCTACTTTCCTCCCACTTACCACTGCATTTAGGAATTCCTTTTCGAGGAAGACTGCATGTAGAACAACAAATACCTTGTTCTCTTGTGGGTGGTAGAAGTAATATCCTTTGGTTTCCCTAGGATAACCTACAAATAGGCACTTATCCGATTTGGGTTTAGTTAGTACCATCCAAATGTTTAACATATGCCCGTCATCCCCAAATATTCAGGAATGAGAAACCTAGTTTCTTTCCTGTCCATATTTCATATGGAGTCCGTTGAACAGACTTTGACAGAACCTTATTCAAAATAAGTATTGTACTGTTCAATACATTTCCCCAGAAGGAAATTGGTAGCTTAGTGCGACTCATTATAGACCTTACCATGTCCAACAAAGTTCAGTTTCTCCGTTCAGACACACCGTTTAATCGAGGTGTTCCGGGAAGAGTCCAATGTGAAAGAATACTATACTCTTTCAAGTAATCGAGAAACTCATTGTCTAAGTATTCTCCACACGGTCCGACAATAATGTTTTAATACTTTTATCGGTCTGTTTTTCTACTTTGTGTCGAAACTATTTGAATTTCTCAAAAGTTTCTGACTTGTCTTCATATGATACACATAACCATAACGCGATGCATCATCCGTAAAGGTTACGAAGTATTTGTTGGTTTCTATTACCAAGCCCCAAGATCAACAAGAACAAGCAAAATATATAAATACATGAATGAATTAATTGAAGTATGGCGGAATCATACTCACAATACTTGAAAATGGATGCTAAGATGATGCGAAATTCCTCCCTTGTGCAGTGAAGCTCTCGGCCAAGAGAAAAGAGGGACTCCAAGTCGAGTTTGATCCTTCCAAGCTCAAGGATTAGTTTCCCATATCACCTATGTATGATCCCTTGAAGGTGCTAGCCTTTGTTGTGATTTTGAATGCACAACTTCTTCAAATCTTGCCACAAAAATTGAAGAAATTGATAGCCCAAAACTGCATGTAGTTTCGGCAATGTGAGAGAGAGGAGAGTTTTTTGATTTTTGTTACAAAAAATCAATTTATATTTATGCCATAATATTTATTAAATTAATAATAAACTTATGACACAAATCATGCAATGGCTTAGAGTGTCAAACACTCAATTTCCATGCAAAACCATTGAGTGCATTGTACACTATCTCCATGCAATGCATTAGAGTTAAATAATGCATAATATGACATGTGTTATATGGGCCCCACACGTTTCGAAATGAAAGTGGGCCCACGTGCACTCACGCGTTCGGGTTCGATATTTCCGAAATACCGAACTTACGTCGCGACGTTAATTAAATCGAATTTAAATAAATAATTGCGCCTAGCGAAATTATTATTTACGTCGCTAACGAATTAATTCTAAATTAACTCGTTTGCCCGAATTAAAATCTAATTTTAATTTCGCGTCGAAATCGAATTTCGATTATTATATCGAATATAATAATTTTACGATTAATTCCAAATTAATCGTTCTCTCTCTATGTATAGTACTTTATCCAAGATAAAGTCTCTCCGTAATTAATCCAAGATTAATCGAGTTTGAATCATACGTCATTGGTGAATCTTCGGGAAGCGGCCCAAGAGATCTCCGGATATGTTGGCAGTAAATACGGTCGTCGGATAATCCGAACATGTGCGTACCCCGTACCACGTTCTCACCGATTTACAAGACAAGGTTGGCTTTTAGCAAAGCGCCATGCCTGCCCAATTCTCCAGAAATATTCTTATAGGAATATAAGATCTATATCAAGCGTAGTATACCGTAGTATTGCGTATATCGAACCAGTATCGGATGATCATGTACATGGGGCTGGAAATGTGTCTGCCCCGTACGAAAAATATATCGGACATCAAGCAACTAGTCTCTTTAAATCGGACAATCCTGACCTGGTCATATTGTCCCGACGGTTGCAACCTTTTATAGAGTACTGTTCTGTGTCCTGCGTGATCATCACCTCCATATGTCTGAAGTGATACTTCCATCTCGACATCACATCCAGTACACTACGATTCTCGATAAACCCAGAAGAGGTGTACACAGAACCAGTTAAGGTCCCCAACCACCAAAACAAAGTTTACCGATTGTCGCAAGTACTAGCGATGTAAGTCTCAGGTTAAGACCATATACACCTACCCTGATGCGGCCTCCCATAGACACGCAGATACTACCAATGGGATTCTGCGGGGTCTATCCAGAGCGAAGCTGCTTTCCGTACCATCGGTAAAACACAACCTCCTATCGCACTTGCATAAGTATCCAATACTTAAATATATGAGAACTATGCCGTTGTGCCCTCACAACGTGCACAAGCGCAATACTAGTCTATTCCGCATTATCGATGTCCGATCTCGATAATACTCCGACTAGGGATATTTAATGATTAAACCTTTATGGATTGATACTGTCTCATATCATCTCAATCCGGTATTAATCATATGGACTTTCGCCATTTATATATCAAAGTAAATAATATTACAAAACGGCAAAAGGCAATTTCATTATCACATAGTTAATTTTGTACAATAATACAATATCATTTACAAACAGTGACGCTATGGGACATAATGTCTAACAATCTCCCACTTGGCCTATAGCCAGTCACTCAAGCATCTAATACCCGAACTATGTATGTGTCGTTCAAAAACTTGCTGAAGAACAGCCTTCGTCAGCGGATCTGCAATGTTGTCATCTGATGTGACCTTCTCGACCTTTACATCGCCACGATGTATAATCTCCCGAATCAGATGGTAACGTCGAAGAACATGCTTGGACCGTTGATGAGACCTTGGTTCCTTAGCCTGTGCTATAGCCCCGTTATTGTCATAATACAATGGAACGGGCTCAGCTGCTAACAGAACTACCTCCTTTGCTGCTTCAGATGCAGCGATGTACTCCGCTTCTGTTGTTGAATCGGAAACAGTATCTTGCTTGGAAGATTTCCAGCTCACTGCTCCGCTATTCAAACAAAAAATGTACCCGGATTGCGACTTGTAGTCATCCTTGTCGGTTTGGAAACTTGCATCGGTATACCCAGATACCGCAAGTTCTCCACCTCCATAAATTAAGAAAGCATCCTTAGTTCGTTTAAGATACTTAAGGATATTCTTAACTGCTATCCAGTGACCTTCACCTGGATCGGCCTGATAGCGACTCCACATGCTCAAAGCATATGAGACATCAGGTCGTGTACATATCATGGCATACATGATCGATCCGACTGCCGAGGCGAACGGTATCCGACTCATGTTGTCTCTCTCTTCCTGAG
Source organism: Zanthoxylum bungeanum (assembly GCA_019454045.1). Lineage (NCBI taxonomy): Eukaryota > Viridiplantae > Streptophyta > Magnoliopsida > Sapindales > Rutaceae > Zanthoxylum > Zanthoxylum bungeanum. The sequence continues at coordinate 129,792 of SKCR01034490.1, forward strand.
TCTTAGGACACATGTCCTTAGACAGAGAGGTACCACGTACCATTGGAACCAATCCCCTCTTGGATTGTTCCATGTTGAATCGCTTCAACACTTTATCAATGTATGTACTCTGGGAGAGTCCAAGCAGCTTTCTAGATCTATCCCGGTAGATCTTTATTCCAAGAATAAAGGCTGCTTCTCCCAGATCTTTCATGGAGAATTTTAATGAAAGCCAAGCTTTCACCGACGTTATCATGGGAATGTCATTGCCTATAAGCAATACGTCGTCGACATAAAGGACAATAAAAGTAAGTGCTCTCCCACTAACCTTCTTGTATACACAAGGGTCATCTGCGTTTTGCACGAAATCATATTCTCTTATGATCTCATCAAAACGCTGATTCCATGACCGTGATGCTTGCTTCAATCAATAAATGGATCGATTTAACTTACAAACCTTGTTTGCAATCTAGGTACGATAAAACCGTCAGGCTGTTGCATATAAACATCCTCCAAAAGGTTTCCGTTAAGGAAAGCGGTTTTAACGTCCATCTGCCATATCTCGTAATCGAAATATGCAGCTATTGCAAGCATTATCCGAATGGATTTAATCATGGCAACGGGTGAGAAGGTTTCGTCATAATCAATACCATATTGTTGACGATACCCCTTCGCTACAAGCCTAGCTTTGTACGTTTGTACGTTGCCATCCATGTCGGTCTTCTTCTTGAAGATCCATCTGCATCCAATAGGCTTTACGCCTTCTGGTGCATCAACCAGTGTCCAAACTTGGTTGGCGTACATGGAATCCATCTCGGACTTCATGGCTTCTTGCCATAAAGCGGAATCGATATTTTGTATCGCTTCCTCATACGTAGCCGGCTCATTATCCTCAATAAGATTAATATCTACATGAGGTGAGATCAGGAACCCATACCTCTCAGGTACTGTTCTGACTCTCTCCGACCTACGCGGTCCTTGTGTATGTGAAGTTTGTGGTACAGACTCATCCCGAACGGTCTGTTCTTGTTCCGTCGTTGATTCATTGCCAGGAACAGTATCACTACGATCTTCATCGAGTTCTACTTTCCTCCCACTTACCACTACATTTATAAAATCCTTCTCAAGGAAAAATGCTTGTAGAGCAACAAATACTTTGTTCTCTTGTGGGTGATAGAAGTAATATCCTTTGGTTTCCCTAGGATATCCTACGAAAAGGCATTTATCAGATTTGGGTTCAAGTTTGGTACCTTCCAAACGTTTAACATATGCCCAGCATCCCCAAATCTTCAGGAAAGAGAAACCTGGTTTCCTTCCTGTCCATATCTCATATGGAGTCTGTTCAACAGACTTCGACGGTACCTTATTCAAAATAAGTATAGCACTGTTTAATGCGTATCCCCAGAAGGATATTGGTAGCTCAGTGCGACTCATCATTGACCTTACCATGTCCAACAAGGTGCGGTTTCTCCGTTCGGACACACCGTTTAATTGCGGTGTTCCAGGAGGAGTCCATTGTGAAAGAATACCATATTCTTTCTGTTGGACAAAATGACCCATAGCGTCACTATTTGCACAGATCATTGTGTTGTTGTAGCAAATTAACTATATGACAAGGAAATTACACTCTCATCATTAGTGATTAGATCACCATAGATATATAAATGAAGAGAGGTCCATATGATTAGTTCCTGGATTGAGATGATATGAGACAGTATCAGTCCACGAAGGATTAATCATTAAATATCCCTAGCCGTAGTATTATCGAGACAGGACATCGATAATGCGGAATAGGCTAGTATTGCACTTGTGCGTATTGTGAGGGCACAACGGCATAGTTCTCATATATATAAGTATTGGATACTTATGCAAGTGCGATAGGAGGTCGTGTTTCACCGATGGTACGGGAAACAGCTTCGCTCTCGATAGACTCCTCGGAATCCCATTGGTATTATGACTATGTGTCTATGGGAGGCCGAAATCAAGGTAGGTGTGTATAGTCTTATACCTGAGACTTGCATCGCTAATACTTACGATAATCGATAAACTTTGGTTTTGGTGGGTTGGACTTTTAACAGGTTCTGAGTACACCACTTCTGGGTTTATCAGAGAGTCGTAGAGTATTGGGTGTGATGTCAAGACGGAAGTGTCACTTCAGTCATATTGGAGTTGATGTCACGCAGGATACGGTACTAGTGCTCTTGAGTGTTGCGCAACCAATCGGGATATTGTGACCAGGTCATGTATATCCGATTATAGAGACTATGTTACCAGACATCCGACATGTGCTTCGGACGGGGCAGACACTTATCCAGCCCCAGCCCTAGCACGTGACTATCCGATACTGGGCCAATATACACAATACTACGGTATACTACGCTGATACAGATCTATATATTCCTGTAAGTATATTTCTGGAGAATTGGGTAGGCATGGCGCTTTGCTAGAAGCCAACCTTGTCTTGTAAATCGATATAAACGTAGTACGAGGTACTTACGTGTTCGGACAGTCCGACGATCGTATTTACTGCCAACATATCCGGAGATCTCATGGGTCGCTTCCTGAAGATTCACCGATGATGTATAACTCACACTTAATTAATCAGGGATTAATTAGAAGAGAGAGATAGAATTAATCTGGGATTAATTCGATGAGAGAGAAAATTAATCTGGGATTATTTGCGGAGATATTTTATCTGGGATAAAATATTAATTAAAGAGAGAGAATGATTAATTTGGAATTAATCGATAAATTAATATATTCGATATATTAATCGAAATTGGATTTTGACGCGGAATTAAAATTAGATTTTAATTCGGGCGAATGAATTAATTTAGAATTTTCGTTAGCGACGTGAATAGTGATTTCGCTAGGCGTAATCATTTAATTACGACGCGACGGAAAATTCGTTAATTTGGAATTAACGAACCCGAGCCTGAGAGTGATTGCGAGCGCATTCGCATTTCGAATTCGAGCGCGGCATACGAGTCACATCAAGCGTCAAATCGTTTGTCACATCATGCGTCAAATCAATTGTCACTTTGAGTGATGTGACTTGACAACATGTCACTTTATTAAAGTGATGTGATGTGACTTAAAGTAAAAAGTAAAGGAGATGGAATATGAAAAGGTTTGGAATATATATATGTTTTATTTATTTTTTTTGAAAATAAATGAATAATATATATTACTTTTTCTTTTCCCTTTTTACAATCATTATTCGGTCCTCTCTCTCTCCAACATGCAAGGCATACGGTTTCCTCATTTTCCCTCTCTTTTCCTCTCATCTTCTTCACGGCTTCACTGCCGATTTTCTTCTTGATTTTTCTGGTTTCACCGAATTTTTGAGAAGCAAATTGAAGAAGGCTTAGTGCTAGCACACCATGAGTGATACATAGGTGATAGGGAAGTGTCTTCATGAGCTTGGTTTTAATTTTTGAAGCTTGAAGCTTGGAGCTTCCATGGAAGTCATCCATGGCCGAAAATGGTGGAGTTCAAAACAGCCACAACCGAGCAGTCTAGCAGTTCATAGGACCAAAACCGAGCAACATGCAGTGCGAAAATGGGTCTTGTTCTTCATTTCATCAAAACCGAATTCAATGTGAGTTGATTCCGCACCTCCTTTGATGTGTTCATACTCGTTTTTATGCATGATTTGTTGATCTTGGGACTTGATTTAACTCCAACAATGGTATCAGAAGCTAATGGTTGCATAAAAACGAATTAGGGTTCTTGAGCAAATTTGGGGCTTTTTGATTTAAGCATGATTTTAACAAATTGTTTGTTTAAGAATGCTTGTATATGATTTAATTTGAGTTATATGTAATCAATTTGATAAAAAAAATTAATTGGATTGATTTTCCCCAATTTGCTTAATGTTAGCCAAACTTTAAATTGGGCAAAATCGATTTTGACTTGTTTTGGTTAAATTGATTGTTTAAGCATGCTTGGATGATGTTTAATTGAGATTGTGCATGATCAATTTCAAGAAATTTGGTTGGATCCAATTTTCCCCAAAATTGAAGCTTGGACCGAAAATATGAACCCTAAATTGGCTTGGCATTATTTTGTTTTTTGATCATTGGGTGACTTAAAACAATTGGGTAATGTTGTATTGAAGTTTAATTGGATTGAATTTTGATTTGGAACATTTTGCCCAAAATTAGTGGGTTGGCCGAAAATCAAAGGCATGAAATTCATGGTGATTTTTGTTGTTTGATTCATTGGATGAGTTAAACTGATTTGGGAAATGATGATTGTGGATTCAATTGGATTGAAACCGAATCGAATTGAAAAACCCCTAATTGCCGAGACTTGAAAGCATGTAAATTGGGTTTGATTTTAATTGAATTGTGTTGGACACTATTTGGTTGTTAAAGTGCATGATTAGTTAGGCTAATTGATGTTTTAGAAATGTTAATTGGGTAATTGATTGTGTATTACACTTAGGTTAATTAATAGTGAAATTTGGAATTTTATAAGTTAATTAATTTGGGCTTGATTTTGGAAATTGGGCTTATTAGGTTGTAATGGGGCTTTTGGGCTTTGTTGTAACAAAGTTGGGTTTAGGCAAAATTGGTTGGATCCAATTAGGCCCAAAAATGAATCCAAAAGGTCCAATTATGACTTAATGGACCTTAATTATTAATTGGGCCTAATGGGCCAAAATTAATTTAAAGGCTTATGGGGTAACTCCCGGATTGGATTTTGGTTGTTCGGTTTGACCCGAGTTGACCAAAAGTCCACGCCTTATAGAAATTAATTAAAAGCCCGTTGGACTTTAATTAAATAAACATTAGATGTTAATCGGGCTTTGAGACCCGTTGCGATTAAATTTGGAATTTAAGTCGTAAAGGTTCATTAATAAAAGTGTAATATTTAATTTGGAATTAAATAATGAATTAGAATTAAATACGTATTAAATTGGATTTAATCATGTAATTTAATTTAATTTGTAGAAATCGTACTTTGAGTACGTGTTCGCAATACGAGTTTGACTCGAACAAAATCAAATCTTTGTTTGAACATTGGATGATCACTAATAATCAAGATTAATTATTTGATTGATTGATTGATAACATGCTTGTATGAATACATACATGGTTGTGATGTTTGAATAATGCATATCGGATGGATATTAGCCGGGTGGGGCGATTTTGGAAATTGTAATAAATTTGATTTATTAAATTGGACCTGCGTGTCCAGCCTTATCTCCTATTTCTTTGTATTCTCTTCTCACCTATTCCCCTCCATGTAAAAGAGGTTTCTTTAGAAGTGTAGTGTAACGGGTAGAAGTAATACAAGTGCTAGCGGGAGAGAGAAAGGGAGAGATTTGATCTAGGATCAATGTGTAAAGTATCCATCCGCATATCATTATTATTTTATTTCATACTCGCTTTATTATGTATTTAGAATGCATGTTTAAGGGTGTATGATGATGAGACCTAACAAAGATAATTAAATTGGTAGCCAATTTGCACGCGAAAATCCCTCAATCAATATTAAGCAAATATCCTTCCATTGAATGATTCTTGTTCAAGATCCGAAGTTGGCATTGGTTTGTTTTTGACCAAAGTCAAGACCTTTGTCAATCAAGGATGTACTTGAATCATGAGAGTCTTGTTGCATATCGGTGTCTTATCCAAATCGTGATTTTTATTGGCCAAAGTCAAGGTCACTTTTTGTCCAATGACATTGATTACGAAACTTTCCTCGTCAATGGGTCCCGCTTAACTGGAATCATTAGGTTTGTTTTTGGCCAAAGCCAAGGCCTAGATGATTCGGAGGATATGGTTAGGAAAATGTAATGGATACATTGACATTATACATATGTTTCGGACTTGGATGTCCACCTAACCGGATCTAGGAATTGGATGAGATCCAATTGATCATAGAGATCTACCTAAGTTGATTATCATACAATTTTTTGTTTGACCAAAGTCAGGAATGTATGATACTTTAACGGGATCCTAGCCCACTAGGAAACACGGTTTCCCGAGTACTCCACAGAGGGTTAGAGACTCGACGAAAAATAGTGGGAGGCAAGTATTGAATTTGCAACATTCGTTCGAATACTCGCTAAACACGCTCATTTTATTTTACTCGTCATATTAATCAAAAGTATTAGTCGGACTAATATTTTATGTTGTTTTAAAAAATATATATAGTTGGACTATATACAAACTCATTCAATATATAGTTGATTTTATAATTGGATTATAGTAATCAATATAATTGAATTAAATGATAGTTGATTTTATAATTGGATTATAGTAATCAATATTAAAATTATAGTTGATTAAATAATTGGGTTATTGTAATCATTATAATAAATAGTACCTTAATAAATTGATTAAATAGTTGGACTATTAAAATCAAGAAAGAATTGAAAAGTTGAATATTTAAAACATATAATCATTGGATTAAATGTTTTAAGTGATTTAATTTTCAATTGGGAATTAATAATAGGTTAATTTATTTGATAAAATAACTTATTATGACTAAGCCCAAAATTAAGCAAATAGTAGAGCATAAAATCTTTGGAAGATTTATGTGATGATGACTTTAGTGCTTAATTAATATACTTATAATAAATCTATCTTTAGATTTAAAAGTATTAAAATTGCAATTAATAATTCTTGGATAATTAATTGACTATTATAGTGGAGAAAAGTCAAAGTTTGCAATTGGGCATGTAGCACAAGGTGCACATCATTTCAATATTCTGAAACCCAAGGATTGGCCAAAGGTTTGTGAAATATTGAAAAGGATAATTGACATATCCCGTAGCGACTACCATTTGGATATGGAAGACACGGAGGAATTAAAGATAGGGCGAGGCTCTAACTTTAAAAATATTTGTCAAAGTTATTTTACTACTAGTATTGAAATTGATTTTAAATACTTAGTGTGGTACATAATACATATATGTATCGACGTTCAGAATCCGCTGTGAGCTGGATACTGGCTTCAAGCCGAGATTTCTCTGCGAATTGGAAACGGGACGAAAGTCGCTGTTTCGACCGTAGATACCTAAGTTTAGGAACTACCCTTAGGGTATGTACTTAAATTAGGAAATGTTATAATGTAACTAGTTTAACTAGAGACATTATCTCTATATCAGTGTTTAATCCATTGCGGATAAAACCTTTATATTCTAGAACACTAAAGTGTTTCATTATATAAAGTTGATACTGAGATAAATACATTGATGTAAATAACAGAATTTATATTTTGAATATAAAAAAAAAATTCTCAAACATATAAAATGACAAATAAATAGCTCAAATTGATTTGATCAATAGAGACTTATTTGTGGCATTGTTGTCTAGGACACAATTATAGAAGACTCGTATATCCACACTTTTTAAGAGTGGGTACTAGGACTGATTTGACTATTCAAATAAGGTCTACGAATCTAGTTTATTAGGTTAAATACCTAAAATACTATTTACTTGGTAATAGTAAAAGGACCACCGATCTGTTAGCCCTATTCATGGTGAAGTAAGTGGGCCCATATCTAGCTAGGCTAGATGTGAACATGAATATTTCGTGACCTTAACGGATGTGACATCACGTTGTGGTTATGTGTTTCTTTTGAAGAACACAGATCGGAAACTTTAGAGTTTCGACACGAAGTAGAAAAACAGATCGGCTATAGTATATGCCGCCACGGTAAAACCGTAATGGAAAATAATTAAGCAGTAAGTTTCATACGTACATCAAAGAGTACGGTATTCTTTCAGATGAGGACATGATAAGGTTTATCACAAGTCGCTCAGAGCTACTATCTCCTTCAACCGGATATGTATTAACAGTGCTAAACTTATTTAGAATAAGGTTCCATATAAATCTGTTTGACAGATATCATATAGGATATGAACAGGGAAGAAACGAGGTTTCTCATTCATGATAATTTAGGTATGCCAGGCATAGCGTTTGGATGATACCAAACTAAGGACCCAAATTGGATAAGTGCCAATATAGGTTATCTTAAGGGAAACCTTAAGTATAGTACTTATAAATCCCACATGAGAACAATATGATTGTTGCTCACCATGCGGTTTTCCTGAGAGAAATACCGATATGCAGTGGTCAGTGGGAGGATAGTGATACTCGATAAAAATCGGAGTAATACTGTTCAAGGCACGAAGTCCTTAATGGAACACAAATAGTTCATCTATGATGAATCTATACCATTAATCTTCAAATACACAAGAAACTATTAGATCGGATAGAGTCAGAAAACAACTTAAGGTATGTGTTTCTGATCTCACCCCATAAAGATGTCAATCTTATGGAGGTGTACCATCCGACTACGTTGTGAGGAAGTGATACGAGGTATCGACTCCCTGTTATGGCAAAGTGCCATGAGTCCGAAATGGATTCCATGTATAACAACTATGTTTGGATACTAGTTGTTGTACCACAAGGCATTGTGCCTATGGTACATTAAACGTCTTAAAGGAAGACATACATGGAAGGCAACATACCAACGTACAAAGCTAAGCTTTTGACGGAAAGGTATCGTTATCAATATATGTTAATAACGGTTCCCCCTTTTTACCTGTTGCCATGGTAAATCCATTTTGAAAATGCTTGAAAAATAACTGTATATTTCATTTATGAAATGTGTCAGTTATAAATCAAAATTGCTTTCCTGAAAAGAAACCTTTTGGAGAATGTTTACAACATCCTGACGATTTTGTATAACCGACAAACAAGGTTTGCGGGTTATTCGATCCATGTTTGGATCAATGCAAGCATAAGGTTCTTGGAACTGACGTTTTGAAATAATCATAATAGTTTATGATTTGACTCAAAACGAAATAATTCTTGTGTATATAAGGAGGTTAGTGGGAGAGAGCGCACTGACAGTAAAATTCCCATAAAGCTATTGTTGAAAGCTTGGCTTTCAATAGAATTCTCCGTAGAATTCTGGGGAGTAACAACCTTTATTCAAGGAATAAAGATCTACTGGGATAGATTTGGAGTTTGTTAACACTCTCTGGGAAATTGTACATTTAAAATGTACTTTTATTGGTGTCTCATACGCTTCGAGCATATGGAGTCACAATCGGATCAATCCAAGTGATAGTCACTGGATTGAAGTTAAGAACATCTGTTAGTATCTCTGAGAACTAAAGATGCTATCTTTTACTATGGAGAAGGAGAACTTGAAGTGACTGGGATCACTGCAGCAAGTTTCCAAACGATTAAATACTGCGGTACTATAAAGTTTGAAACACCGGGACAGTGAGCTGGAAATCTTCCAAGCAAGATAACTGTTGCCGAATAAACAACAAATGCGGATTATTGCTGCAGCTGAGGCAGCAATAGAAGTCTTTTGGGTCTAAAGTGAATCTAATTAGATTAGATATAGTTCTGTTAGCAGCTGAGCTAGGCGTCAGCACAGGCTAAGGAATTAAAGGTCTCATCGACGATCCAGATATATACTTCTATATCATCTGATTCGTTCGGATCATACATCGTGGCGATGTGATGATCGTGTAAATCGCGTCAGACGATAATTAAGCAAATCCGCTGACGAAAAACCTTTCCTCAGCAATTTGAGCGAATTGTACATAGTTCGGGTGTTAGACACTCGAGTGACTGGCTATGTGCCAAGTGGGAGATTGTTGGACAAAATGACCCATAGCGTCACTATTTGCACAGATCATTGTGTTGTTGTAGCAAATTAACTATATGACAAGGAAATTGCACTCTCATCATTAGTGATTAGATCACCATAGATATATAAATGAAGAGAGGTCCATATGATTAGTTCCTGGATTGAGATGATATGAGACAGTATCAGTCCACGAAGGATTAATCATTAAATATCCCTAGCCGTAGTATTATCGAGACAGGACATCGATAATGCGGAATAGGCTAGTATTGCACTTGTGCGTGTTGTGAGGGCACAACGGCATAGTTCTCATATATATAAGTATTGGATACTTATGCAAGTGCGATAGGAGGTCGTGTTTTACCGATGGTACGGGAAACAGCTTCGCTCTGGATAGACCCCTCGGAATCCCATTGGTATTATGACTATGTGTCTATGGGAGGCCGAAATCAAGGTAGGTGTGTATAGTCTTAACCTGAGACTTGCATCGCTAATACTTACGATAATCGATAAACTTTGGTTTTGGTGGTAGTGGACTTTTAACAGGTTCTGAGTACACCACTTCTGGGTTTATCAGAGAGTCGTAGAGTATTGGGTGTGATGTCAAGACGGAAGTGTCACTTCAGTCATATTGGAGTTGATGTCACGCAGGATACGGTACTAGTGCTCTTGAGTGTTGCGCAACCAATCGGGATATTGTGACCAGGTCATGTATATCCGATTATAGAGACTATGTTACCAGACATCCGACATGTGCTTCGGACGGGGCAGACACTTATCCAGCCAGCCAGCCCTAGCACGTGACTATCCGATACTGGGCCAATATACACAATACTACGGTATACTACGCTTGATACAGATCTATATATTCCTGTAAGAATATTTCTGGAGAATTGGGTAGGCATGGCGCTTTGCTAGAAGCCAACCTTGTCTTGTAAATCGATATAAACGTAGTACGAGGTACTTACGTGTTCGGACAGTCCGACGATCGTATTTACTGCCAACATATCCGGAGATCTCATGGGTCGCTTCCTGAAGATTCACCGATGATGTATAACTCGCACTTAATTAATCAGGGATTAATTAGAAGAGAAAGATAAAATTAATCGGGGATTAATTCGATGAGAGAGAAAATTAATCTGAGATTATTTGCGGAGATATTTTATATGGGATAAAATATTAATTAAAGAGAGAGAACGATTAATTTGGAATTAATCGATAAATTAATATATTCGATATATTAATCGAAATTGGATTTTGACGCGGAATTAAAATTAGATTTTAATTCGGGCGAACGAATTAATTTAGAATTAATTCGTTAGCGACGTGAATAGTGATTTCGCTAGGCGTAATCATTTAATTACGACGCGACGGAAAATTCGTTAATTTGGAATTAACGAACCCGAGCCTGAGAGTGATTGCGAGCGCATTCGCATTTCGAATTCGAGCGCGGCATACGAGTCACATCAAGCGTCAAATCGTTTGTCACATCATGCGTCAAATCAATTGTCACTTTGAGTGATGTGACTTGACAACATGTCACTTTATTAAAGTGATGTGATGTGACTTAAAGTAAAAAGTAAAGGAGATGGAATATGAAAAGGTTTGGAATATATATATGTTTTATTTATTTTTTGAAAATAAATGAATAATATATATTACTTTTTCTTTTCCCTTTTTACAATCATTATTCGGTCCTCTCTCTCTCCAACATGCAAGGCATACGGTTTCCTCATTTTCTCTCTCTTTTCCTCTCATCTTCTTCACGGCTTCACTGCCGATTTTCTTCTTGATTTTTCTGGTTTCACCGAATTTTTGAGAAGCAAATTGAAGAAGGCTTAGTGCTAGCACACCATGAGTGATACATAGGTGATTGGGAAGTGTCTTCATGAGCTTGGTTTTAATTTTTGAAGCTCGAAGCTTGGAGCTTCCATGGAAGTCATCCATGGCCGAAAATGGTGGAGTTCAAAACAGCCACAACCGAGCAGTCTAGCAGTTCACAGACCAAAACCGAGCAACATGCAGTGCGAAAATGGTCTTGTTCTTCATTTCATCAAAACCGAATTCAATGTGAGTTGATTCCGCACCTCATTTGATGTGTTCATACTCGTTTTTATGCATGATTTGTTGATCTTGGGACTTGATTTAACTCCAACACTTTCAAGTAATCTTGAAACTCATAACTTAAGTATTCGCCACCACGGTCTGACCGTAATGTCTTAATACTCTTCCCTGTTTGTTTCTCCACTTCGTGTCGAAACTCTTTGAATTTCTCAAAAGTTTCCGACTTGTGTCTCATAAGATACACATAACCGTAACGAGATGCATCATCTGTGAAGGTTACGAAGTAGTGAAATCCACCTCTAGCCTGGCTAGACATGGGCCCGCATACGTCAGTATGAACGAGAGCCAACAGTTCTGTGGCACGTTCACCTTTACCGCTAAAAGGTGATTTAGGCATTTTGCCTAAAAGACAAGATTCGCAGACGTCATAAGAATTGGGATCAAGTTCGTCCAAGTACCCACTCTTCGAAAGTGTTGATATGCGAGTCTTGTTGATGTGTCCTAGACGACAATGCCACATATAAGCTTCATCGTTTAGATTACTCCTTTTGAGCCTTTTGTTTGTCATTTTAGGAGATTCATTTATATTCAAAATATAAAGACCGTTATTTGCAACAGCTGTGCAAATTTCTGCATCATTTTTATATAAATAACACCCAGTGTTTCTAAATACAAAAGTGTAACCCTGCTGGGTTAACAAGGATACAGATATAATATTCCTAGTTAAACTAGGTACAAAATAACAGTTCAAAAGTTTAAGTACATGCCCTGAGGGCAGTTCTAAAACAAAAGTCCCTACGGCCAAAACAACAACTGGTCTTCCGTTTCCGACCCGTAGATCCATCTCCCTCGATGCCAGCACCCTGCTATCCTGCAGATCCTGCACATCAGTACAAATATGAGCACCACAACCAGAATCAAAAATCCAATTTTTAAAACTAGAAGTATTCATATTTATCTCAATAACAAACATACCAGAGGCGATAGCCTTGCCAGCCTTGATATCCTCCCTCTGCCCTTTGCCCATTCGGCAGTCACGTTTCCAGTGACCCCTCTTGCCGCAGTTGAGGCAGATGTCGCGAGATTTGTATTTGGCTTCCTAGAAGCCACTGTCAACTTGCCCTTGCCCTTGTTCTTGAACTTCTTCTTCCTCGCACCTCCAATTGCCTTGGGCCCAGCCCTTGGCGCATGAGAGGTCGATGCATAATGCGCTTCGCGCTTGCTCCCCTTTAGGAGTTCCTTTTCGGACTCCTTCAGCACGGACAACAACTTTCCAAGAGTGTCATCAGTGTCCATCAACTTATAGTTGATGATGATTTGTTTCCAAGTATCGGGTAGCGATTGTAATAGCATATCAATCGTCAACTCTGCCTCCAAGACAATGCCCATCTTGGCTAACTCATCTATGTCAGCGATCATTTGAGTCCCGTGGGCCTCAACTGATGCGCCGTCTGTCATCCGGGAGCGGAAGAGTTTCCTTACTAGCTCGTACCTCTCCATCCGCTTGTTGGTGCGGTGGAGATCACGCAATCTTGCCATCATGTTATAGGGATCCAAGTCCCTGTTCTGGCGTCTGAAATGCTGGGTCATTGCAGCTAGCATAACTGACTGAGCTTGGTCACAATCGTCACTATGAGTCTTCCATAACTCTAGCTCCAGTGGCTCAGTGGGTTTAGGCGGGAGAGGTCTCTGAATAGTATACAGCACCCACTCAGCCCCAAGCACTATCTTGAGGTTCATTTCCCAGTCGGCAAAGTTTGTCCCTTTGAAGACATTATCGCCCATGATTATGTCGCGGACATTACCCTTGCCAGTCATCTTGACAACTATAGTCCAACTATAAAGTCAACGATGTTATGGGTACAGTCAAACTGTTACAAGAAAAGTAACAATATATTAGTCCAACTAATTATTAAAATATTGACGAAATAATTTTGAAAGACGCGTAAGGCTAAGTATCTGAACGAAATTGCAAATTCAATAATAGCCTCCCACTATTTTCTTCAAGTCTCTAACCCTCTTGTGGAGAACTCGGGAAATCGCATTTCCTAGTGGGCTAGGATCCCGTTAAATAACACACAACCTTGACTTTGGCCAATAAAAGCTGTATGCTATTTAACTTAGGTAGATCTCTATGATCAATTGGATCTCATCCAATTCCTAGATCCAGTTAGGTGGACATCCAAGTCCGAAACATATGTATAATGTCAATGTATCCATTACATTTTCCTAACCCTATCCTCCGAATCATCTAGGCCTTGGCTTTGGCCAAAAACAAACCTAATGATTCCAGTTAAGCGGGACCCATTGACGAGGAAAGTTTCGTAATCAATGTCATTGGACAAAAAGTGATCTTGACTTTGGCCAATAAAAATCACGATTTGGACAAGACACCGATATGCAACAAAACTCTCATGATTCAAGTACATCCTTGATTGACAAAGGTCTTGACTTTGGCCAAACAAACCAATGCCAACTTCGGATCTTGAACAAGAATCATTCAATGGAAGGAAAATCGCTTAATATTGTTTGAGGGATTTTTCGCGTAATTGGCAACCAATTAATTATCTTTGTTAGGTCTCATCATCATACACCCTTAAGCATGCTTCTAAAACATCATAAAGCGCGTAAAGTAAAGTAATAGCGATATACGGATGGATATGAACAACAACTTGTTCCTAGAACAAATCACTCCCTTTCCTCTCCCCGCTAGCACTATTCTACTCTTACCCAATTACATAATACAATAAGAGAAACCTCATTTACATTGAGGGGAATTAGGTGAGAAGAGAATACAAAGAGACAATAAGAGAAAGGCTGGACACGCAGGTCCAATTTATAAATTCTAAATTTACAATAATTTCTAAAATTACCCTTCCCTTCTAATATCCATCCGATATACACTATTCATACATCACATCCACATTCATTCATTCAAGGCATGTTATACAACCAATCAAATCCAATTAATTAGTCTTTAATTAGGTGACAATACAATGTTCAAACAATTGTTTGCATTTGCGCGAGTCCAACTCAATTTGAGAATAAATACTTATAGTATGAATTCACGATTATATCGAACTACTCGTTAAATCCAATTTAAGTCGTATTCAATACTAATCCTATTATTTAATTCTAAATTAAATATTTACACTTTTATTGTGCTTTTATAACTTAGATTCCAAATCTAATACAATCGGGTCTCAAAGCCCAACTAACATCTAATGTCCGTTTAATTAAAGTCCGATGGGCTTTCAATGATTTCTATAGGCTTGGGTTTTGGTCAATGTATGGGTCAAACCCAATTACCAAGCCCAATAAGGAATCACCCTCATATGCCATAAAATCAATATCAAGCCCATAAGGCCCAATTAAACATAAAAGCCCATTTATTATATTTGGGCTTAAATGGTGTGATTTAGGCCCATTTTGGATCCAATCCAAATGGTCCAAATCTACTTGGAACAACCAAGCCCATTATGTCCAAATATAATAGTTTTAGGCCCAATTCAAAATTAAGCCCAACTAACCAATTTTAAAATTCCAAATTTTATAACTTAATTAATTTAAAGTGTATTATCATGATTAATCCTTTAAATCAATATTCCCAAAATATCAAATTAATCCATTAATCATATTTTTATCTTAAATATATGTCCAATATTATTTAATAAAAAAAAAATCAAGTCCCTAATCCTCCATCAAGCATTCCGCCAAGGTGATTAAAATGGTTCCGATTTCGTTTTCAATCCAATCGAGTTACAAATCATCATTCCATATTGTTTCAAGTCATCTAATGTCTTAAAATTAAAAAATCATCTAGTCTATATGCTTGCATGTATTCGGCCAAGCCTCATTTGGGTTGGAAAAATTAATCCAATTTATTTTCCATGAAATTGATGATGTATAATCTAAATAACATACATCTAAGCATATTTAATCAAGCAAACTCATCAAATCATGCTTCATACAATTTTCCCCAAATAACATCCTAATATATTTGCATGCTCTTTAAGCTCTGATACCATTGTTGGTTTCTATTACCAAGCCCCAAGATCAACAAGAACAAGCAAAATATATAAATACATGAATGAATTAATTGAAGTATGGCGGAATCATACTCACAATACTTGAAAATGGATGCTAAGATGATGCGAAATTCCTCCCTTGTGCAGTGAAGCTCTCGGCCAAGAAGAAAAGAGGGACTCCAAGTCGAGTTTGATCCTTCCAAGCTCAAGGATTAGTTTCCCATATCACCTATGTATGATCCCTTGAAGGTGCTAGCCTTTGTTGTGATTTTGAATGCACAACTTCTTCAAATCTTGCCATAAAAATTGAAGAAATGGAGAGCCCAAAACTGCATGTAGTTTCGGCAATGTGAGAGAGAGGAGAGTTTTTTTATTTTTGTTACAAAAAATCAATTTATATTTATGCCATAATATTTATTAAATTAATAATAAACTTATGACACAAATCATGCAATGGCTTAGAGTGTCAAACACTCAATTTCCATGCAAAACCATTGAGTGCATTGTACACTATCTCCATGCAATGCATTAGAGTTAAATAATGCATAATATGACATGTGTCATGTGGGCCCCACACGTTTCCAAATGAAAGTGGGCCCACGTGCACTCACGCGTTCGGGTTCGATATTTCCGAAATACCGAACTTACGTCGCGACGTTAATTAAATCGAATTTAAATAAATAATTGCGCCTAGCGAAATTATTATTTACGTCGCTAACGAATTAATTCTAAATTAACTCGTTTGCCCGAATTAAAATCTAATTTTAATTTCGCGTCGAAATCGAATTTCGATTATTATATCGAATATAATAATTTTACGATTAATTCCAAATTAATCGTTCTCTCTCTATGTATAGTACTTTATCCAAGATAAAGTCTCTCCGTAATTAATCCAAGATTAATCGAGTTTGAATCATACGTCATTGGTGAATCTTCGGGAAGCGACCCAAGAGATCTCCGGATATGGTGGCAGTAAATACGGTCGTCGGATAATCCGAACATGTGCGTACCCCGTACCACGTTCTCACCGATTTACAAGACAAGGTTGGCTTCTAGCAAAGTGCCATGCCTACCCAATTCTCCAGAAATATTCTTATAGGAATATAAGATCTATATCAAGCGTAGTATACCGTAGTATTGCGTATATCGAACCAGTATCGGATGATCACATGTAAGGCCTGGGGCTGGAAATGTGTCTGCCCCGTACGAAACATATATCGGACATCAAGCAACTAGTCTCTTTAAATCGGACAATCCTGACCTGGTCATATTGTCCCGACGGTTGCAACCTTTTATAGAGTACTAGTTCTGTGTCCTGCGTGATCATCACCTCCATATGTCTGAAGTGATACTTCCATCTCGACATCACATCCAGTACACTACGATTCTCGATAAACCCAGAAGAGGTGTACACAGAACCGGTTAAGGTCCCCAACCACCAAAACCAAAGTTTACCGATTGTCGCAAGTACTAGCGATGTAAGTCTCAGGTTAAGACCATATACACCTACCCTGATGCGGCCTCCCATAGACACGCAGACATACTACCAATGGGATTCCGCGGGGTCTATCCAGAGCGAAGCTGCTTTCCGTACCATCGGTAAAACACAACCTCCTATCGCACTTGCATAAGTATCAATACTTAAATATATGAGAACTATGTCGTTGTGCCCTCACAACGTGCACAAGCGCAATACTAGTCTATTCCGCATTATCGATGTCCGATCTCGATAATACTCCGACTATGGATATTTAATGATTAAACCTTTATGGATTGATACTGTCTCATATCATCTCAATCCGGTATTAATCATATGGACTTTCGCCATTTATATATCAAAGTAAATAATATTACAAAACGGCAAAAGGCAATTTCATTATCACATAGTTAATTTTGTACAATAATACAATATCATTTACAAACAGTGACGCTATGGGACATAATGTCTAACAGTATTCACATCCATCTCTAGTCTGGCTAGACATGGGCCCACATACGTCACTATGAACGAGGGCTAACAGTTCGGTGGCACGTACAACTTTACCGCTAAAAGGTGTTTTAGGCATTTTTCCTAATAAACAAGATTCGCAGACATCATATGAATTTGGATCAAATCCGTCCAAGTATCCATTCTTCGAAAGTGTGGATATATGAGTCTTGTTAATGTGTCCCAGATGACAATGCCACATATAAGTTTCATCTTTGTTACTTAATTTAAGCATTTTGTTTGTCATATTATATATTTGAGATTGATTTATATTCAAAATATAAAGACCATTATTACATCAACACTGCATATCTCAAAATCATTTTATAATAAAAACACCCTGTGTTTTTTAATACAAAAGTATACCCAGATAGGGTTAAACAAGATACAAATATAATGTTTCTAGTCAAACTAGGTACATAATAGCAGTTTGAAAAATTAAGTACATGCCCCGGGGGCAGTTCCAAAATGTAGGTCCCAACAGGCAAAACGACGACTCTAGTCCCATTTCCAACTCGGAGGTCGATCTCTCCTGAAGCCAGTGTCCTGCTAATCTGCAGATCCTGCACATCAGTACATATATGAGTACCACAACCAGAATCAAATATCCAATTTTTTAAACCAGAAGTAGACATGTTTATTTCAATAACAAACATACATGAAGCCGGAGCCTTGCCTGCATTCACTTCCTTCATGTGCGCCTTGTACTCATGGAAGTTATGCTTATAGTGACCCCGTTTGCCACACTGCAGGTAGACATCTTGGGATTTGTCCTTTGTCTTCCCAGAAGACTTTGATGATTTGGCCTTGCCCTTTCTCTTCATCTTCTTCTTCACGCCTCCGGTAGCCTTTGGCCAAGCCTTGGCAGACTGAGATGTCGAAGTGAAGTGCGCCTCACGCTTCTTGCCCTTTAAAAGCTATTTTTCTGTCTCTTCCAGCATTGCCATCAACTCTCCAAGAGTATTTTCTTGGTTATCATATTGTAGTTCATGATGAACCCGCTCCAAATGTCAGGTAGAGACTGTAAGATCAAATCTATAGAAGTCTCAGCCTCAAAGACTATGCCCAGCTGTCCCAACTGTTCGATATCAGCAATCATCTGCAACACATGATGCTTGACAGATGTACCCTCTGACATACGAGAGGGAAAGAGCTTCTTCTGTAATTCATACCTCTGCGATCTAAGGTTAGATCAGTGAGGGTCCCTAAATTTGAACATCATTTCATAGGGATCCAATCCCTTGTTTTGAAGACGCAATTATGGGGTCATTGCAGCAAACATGACGAATTGAGCAGTTGAGTTGTCATCGCTATGAGTCTTCCAAAGCTCAAGCTCAAGCGGCTGCTCAATTCCGGGCTTAGGGCCGAGAAGTCTCTCTATTGTATAAAGCATATTCTCAGCCCCCAGGACAATCCTGAGGTTCATATCTCTGTCAGGAAAGTTTACACCATTAAAGACATTTTCTCCCATGATAATATCCCTAACGTTGATCTTTCCGGCCATTTTAATTACAATAGTCTAACTATTCAATTAACGATTTTGGGTACAGTCCAACTGTTAAAAAATAATAAAATATTAGTCCAACTAATATAAATATATAAAATGACGAAAATAATTTGAAAGCGCGTATTTGGCAAGTATTTGAATGAAATTGCAAATTCAATACTGGCCTCCCACTATTTTTCGGGGAGCCTCTAACCCTATATTGAGTATTCGGGAAACCTAGTTTCCTAGATGGCTATGATCCAATTAAATAACACACAACCTTGACTTTGGCCAACAAGCTATATGATACTTAACGAGGTAGATCTCTAAGATCAATTGGATCTTATCCAATTCCTAGATCCGGTAGGTGGACCTCCAAGTCTGAAACATATATACAATATATATGTCAATATATCCAATATATTTCCTAACATTTTCCTCTGAATCAACTAAGCCTTGGCTTTGGCTCAACAAGCTTAATGATTCCAGTTAAGCGGGACCCATTGACAGTGGGAAAGCTTCGTAATCCATGTCGATGAACAAGAAGTGACCTTGACTTTGGCCAACAAGTCACAACTTGTCTTATGGAACAAAGCTTTTGTGGTTAAAACACATCCGCGATAGACATTGATCTTGACTTAAAACAACAAACCAATGCCAATCTTGGATCTTGAGAAAGAACCACTCAATGAAAGGAAATTGCTTAATATTTGTTTGAGGGTTTTTCGCGTAAATTGGCAACCAATTTATTATCTTTGATTAGGTCTCATCATACACCCTTAAGCATGCATTCTAAAAGCATAATAAGGCGCGAAATAAATAATAATGATATGCGAATGGATATTTAACAAATTGTTCATAGAACAAATCTCTCACTGGCTAGCACTATTCTAACTTCTACCCAATTACATAACACAATAAAGAAACCTCATTAACATTGAGGGGAATTGGTGAGAAGAGAAATACAAAGAGTCAAGAGATATAAGGCTGGACACGCAGGTCCAATTAAATAAATTCTAAATTTATTATAACAATTTCCAAAATTGCCCTCACCCTTCTAATATCCATCCGATATAGATTATTCATAAAATACATCCATGTATTCACACAAAACATGTTATTCAATCAATCTAATCTAATTAATTAATCTTTGAATTAATGATCATCCAATATTCAAACAACGATTTGATTTGCGCGAGTCCAACTCGTGTAAGAATAAGTACTCAAAATGCGTATTCTTGAATTATATCAAACTACAATTTTAAATTCGATTTAATTTGTATTCAATAATAATTCTAATTTAATTCCAAATTAAATAATTACACTTATATTTGTGCCTTTTAGACTTAGATTCTAAATCAAATCTTAATGGGTCTCAAAGGCCCAATTAACATCTAATGTCAATTAAATTAAAGTCCAATGGGATTTTAATTAATTCTTAAGGCATGGACTTTGGTAACCAAAGCCCAATTAAGGAATCACCATATTTGCCATAAAATTAATTTTGGCCCATTAGGCCCAATTAAATAGTTAAAGGCTCAATTATTATATTTGGACTTTATGGAATGGTTTTAGGCCCAATTTGGATCCAATCCAATTGTCATAAACCAACTTGGCCCAACCAAGCCCATTAAGCCCAAATACAACAATATTAGCCCAATGCAAAATTAAAGGCTTATTTTAATTAATACAAAATTCAAAATTTCACATTAATTTTTAATTAAAGTGTATTAGCCACAATTAATTAGTTAAATTAATATTTCCAAAACACCAATTTATCTAATTAATCATGCTTTAATTTATCAACTCATCTCCAACACAAATTGAAGCAAAATCAATCTATATCATGCTTCTTCACTCACGACAATATGCATAATTTTATATCCAATTTTGATTTCAATCTAATTAAATCAACAAGCAATATACTCATCATGCTTTAAACAAATCCAATGGTCTAAAATCAAAAATCACCATGATATATTATAGGGTCATACTTTCGGCCATAGCAAGGAAATTGGGGAAAATTTATCCAATCAATTTTTCTCAAATTTTAAGATGCATAAATCTAATTCATCATCATCCAAGCTCAACCAAACCATCAATTTGAAGAAATCATGCATAAATCATAAAAAACCCCAAATTAAAGTATATAAACCCTAAATTCATTTCATGCTTAGAAAAGGCTCTTGATACCATTGTTGGGTTCCTAGAACATGTCAAAGATCTTCTAACATGAAATTGGTGTGAATACTCAAAGAAGTTACGGAAAAACTTACATCGATCGGTTTCGTAGGATGTTGGAAGTTCAAAATTTTTGTTGAAAAAGAATAGCTCCAAGCCTTTTCTTTGTGTTCCAAACTCAAGTATTTGTTTCCCTAACACCTTGGTTGACTTCTTGTAAGTGCTAGCTTGATGAAATTTTGAAACAAAATTTCTACAATGGAGAAGGAAGCTCATGGCAAAGAGGAAGTGGAGAGCTAGCTTGATGAAATTTTTCAATTTTTTGTGTATTTGATTTTCAAAAAATCTAATACCATTTACCAAATCAAATTTGGTATATGTCTTCAAATGAAATAAAATAATGCAAAGTGTTTAGAGATTGTTTAGAGTGTTGAATAAGCAATCTAATTCTTAGACTCCATTTCAACTACTTCCATCACTAGTCAAAAGTGTGATGTAAGTCAAGTGGGTCCCACCACTTGTAAATTCCGAATTTAAGTCGAACAATCTCAACGCGCAACTTTGCTCGGGCTCGGGTTTGTTTAATTCTGAATTAACAAATTTTTCGTTGCGACATAATTAAATATTAAAGTCGCTTACGAATTAATTCTAAATTAATTCGTTTGCCAGAATTAAAATCTAATTTTAATTCCGATTTGAAATCTAATTTCAATAAATATATCGAATATATTATTTAATCGATTAATTCTAAATTAATCATTCTCTCTCTTCTATTCGAATTTTATCCCAGATAAATTCTTACCGTAACTAATCCTAGATTAATTTTCTCTCTCTCTTAATTAATCCCAGATTAATTTTGTTCGAGTCAAATGTCATTGATGAATCTTTGGGAAGCGACCCATGAGATTCCTGGATATGTTGGCAGTAATTCCGGTCATTGCACTATCCGAATACGTGCGTACCCCGTACCACGTTCTTACCGATTTACAAGACATGGTTGGCTTCTAGCAAAGCACTGTGCCTACCCAATTCTTTAGAAAAATTCTTTTAAGGAATACATAATCTATATCAAGCATAGTATACCAAGTATTGCGTATTACGATCCAGCATCAGATGTCACATGCTAGGCCTGGTGCTGGAATTGTGTCTCCCCTGTACGAAGCATATATCGGATCACTAGCAACTAGTCTCTTTAATCGGATAATCATGACCTTTTCATATTATCCCGATAGTTGTAACATAATAGAGTACCAGTTCTGTATCCCTGCGTGATCATCATCTCCATATGACTGAAGTGACACTTCCATCTTGACATCACACCCAATACACTACGATTCTCAATAAACCCAGAAGAGGCGTACACAGAACATGTTAAAGCCCCGGACGACCAAAACCAAAGCGTATTGATTGTCGCAAGTATTAGCCATGCAAGTCTCAGGTTAAGACCAAATACACCTACCCTGATTCGGATTCCCATAGACACATAGTCATACTACTAATGGGATTCCGAGGGGTCTATCTAGAGCGAAGCTGTTTCCGTACCATCGGTAAGCAGAACCTCCTAATACACTTGCATGAGTATCCAATACCCAAATATATGAGAACTATGCCGTTACGCTTCCATAACGTGCACAAATGTAATACTAGCCTATTCCGCATTATCGATGTCCAGTCTCGATAATACTACGACTAGGATATTTAATGATTAAACCTTTCTTGGATTGATACTGTCTCATATCTTATTAACCCGGAACTAATCATAAGGACTTTTATCATTTATATATTCAAGTAATCTAATTACAAAATAATAAAATAACAATTTCCTTTGTCACATAGTTAATTTGTACAAAACCAGAATGTCTTTTACAGATAGTGATGCTATGGGTCATAATTGTCCAACAAGTTCATCTTAAGAAATGGAAAGACCTTGGAAGACTGATTACCCAGAAAAAGGTAAAGGAAGTTTTTCGAGGATATAAAGAAGAGAACCCAATATAGCCAAAGATTAAGGTAAGTCAGCACGAGGCTTGCAGTACTAGTAGAAGTCCACGGAATAGATCATACTTAGTAGAACCTACAGAAAAGCCCAGAGCCAGTAGAAAATCGTGGAAGTATAAAAGAATAGACTCATGAGATTGGAGATATTTAGAAGTGACAAGGGTACCATTATGGACAATAGAACAAAGTGCCATAGTCGAGATTTATAGCAAGAATAGAGAGCAGAGATCTAGGAAGTAGTTAGGAGAATGAACCACTCCTAGCCTCAGTAGCAAGGCGTAGAGCAAAGTAATAGGATATGCAAATTGTAGTTGGGATGCGAGAAGTAACAAGGCAATTCAGTACATTGAGGCAGAAAAATAACATAACGAGAAGATAGTAGTGTAGAGAATTGATGATAGTTATTAGACCCCAAGACATGGAGTAGTCGACCAGGTTCCTGCAGAACAGATGACGACCATTCCTTCTAGAAACCTCGATTCTAGTAAGCATATAGACACCTAACAAGATCATCCCCGAACTTAAGTGTAAAAAAATGCGTATCCACAGATCCTTATGGAATGCATATGCTCACCCCTCAACTTTGAGCCCAGTAAAGAGAAGAACTAGTAAAGAAGAGCAATTGACAGATTAGACAAATCGTGAGATGCCTAGACATCCAAATTGATGAGTCCAATGAAACATAGATAAGAAGCATTAGATAGAATAGTTCAAAGCCACAATAAGTTGAGCTAAGTCTGGAAGCCACCGTTGAATTAAGGAACCCTTAAAGAAGTAAAGACTTAGAAAAACTAAGAGACCAATGAGAACGATTCTCAGGAATATAGTGAACAACTTATAAAGAGTCTCATGGTATTGAGGAGGAAAGACTAGGTAAAGAGTAGCACATGAACCAAAGATTTAGTATGAAATATCTTAAGTAATCTAAGTTGATAGAGTTTTCAGGAAAGTAAAGATGTAAGGAGTTCAAGGAACTGAGACAAGAAAGAAACCTTTGTAGCAGAGTAAGTTTCTTAAGGAAGAATAACAAAGAGAGTATAACGACACTCAGAGAGAGAAAGTAACGACTTTAAAAGGTTAAACGACATAGACTAAATTGGAAGAAGTACATGGGCAATACGAGAAAGTTTTTAGAAAGCATGACTCTAGAGGAATTTCACAGATGAGGTAGTGTGTTCGATAGTTGAAAATGTTCAGAAGTAAAGTTGGAGAAGGCAAACCTGATAGTTTTTAGCAGTTGTGCCGTAGTGTAGGGAAAATGCATAAATATATATATATACACGAGAGTCCAAAGCTCATAGATAAATAGAATGTGCAACTAGATCACCATAATCAGAAAAGCCTCATGATAAGTTCCCACCCTCCCAACCCTCGTTAGACATCAATAACAGAGATGGACCTTAAAGGATGCATTAAGATACTCCCAGGAGTATGTGAAAGTATAGTGAAAGAAGATTGGAACATAATACCTTCAGACGTAGTTTAAGAAAAGAATAAAAATTAGAGACAACTCAAAATTAAAGAGTTAGTAAAGAAGTGGTTCAGATAAAGCATGAGACAGAGACATAGACCATGGAAGTTCTCGGTATAGTATATAATAAAACATGAGACGAAAGAATAATAAGGAAGAAGTTTGGAAGTAAATATGTCGATGTGAAATAACTGTAGGATAGAATACCTAGTAAACAAGGACTAAAGTGCGTAACAGTAAGGTTCCTCGGCATTGCAATGAAACCAAGGTTTTATTACGTTTTAGCTTGTGTAATTTACAAGAAGTACCCAACACTAGTCTAAGTTGACAAAACCACTACGGGTTTGGGATGGCCTTAGCCATGGGTATGGGTGGTTTGATAGTTTGTATCATAGCATGGAATCGAGATGATAAAGTTATTGAAAAGTTGCAATTAGCATAGCAAATGAATCCTCAAGGTACGATATATTAACATATATTTGAATAACGACCCTTGACAATACTAGACTGTGGAAAATAAATTGGTATGGAACACTGTAACCATATTTATAGTAGCAATGAAAGTAAATGTATGAAGGAAGTATGAATTATAACTTGAATCGTATCGCCAGCGTCCCCGTCTATAACAGAAAGTGCAGTTTAAGTAAAAGTATACAAACAGTTAAGCTCCCAAAGAAGCTACCAGAACCAACCTCCTTAGTACAAACCCATTGGGTAAAGAAAATAGTGATTAAGAGGTACATAAAGAATATGACCCTGCACTACAAGGTCCTAACTTATTCAGAAAAGCAGAAGCAAGAAAATTTGTAGGGGCTGATAAGCAAAAGCAACTAATAAGCAGCCTGATATATATGTATACCTTTCAGATTCAAGCCAAAGTAAAGGAACCCAATTATAGGACACACAGTTGTAGGCACTGCATTTTTGCATATCAGCCCTATGATGAGCCTCGTATGGAGGCACGACTTTTTAGTTGCGGAAGCTGCGGAAAGCGGTCGTCGGAAGGGAAGAGTCAAGAATTGACGTTTTGTGGATCTAATTCGCTTGTTTTGCTTCGGGCTTGCTCAGGGAGCCTCTATTTTAAAATTTATTCTCGCCCCGAACCTTAAACCTACCCTTATACACACTTCACACATTCCATACACAAATTAAATAATTCCATCACCAAATGAATAAACTAAACACAAAGCAACAAAGCACAAACCTTTCTTCACAAACAAATGTCAAACAAACAAAGAAACCCATGCACTCATTCACCCTCTCCCACGTTAAAACAATTCCCTCACCCATTCCTACCACTCATGCAACCACCCTCCACTCACCAACTTGTACCACCCATACCTTATCCATGCATTGCCATCCTCCATTATCTTCCTCACTCATTGCAAACAAACAAAACCCTCATTCACGCATCATATCATCTTTCAGCCCCCATTCAGTCCACGTGAACCATCTTCACGCCTGACACATAGCCACGCCCTGCACCTTAGCCATTTCATGCTTGGCCTTCACCCATCAACCCACACAATAACCCTTCACATGAAACCCTTATCATGAAACACATCCCTTCAACCATGGAAACCATCATCATCTTCACCCATAAGGGAAGGAGGGACGCACCTTGGACACAAAAAAGAAGCTCCTGAAAACTCTTCATCTTCACCAGCAAGCTCTCCATCAATGATCCAACAACACTTCATCATCATCATCAAGGCACCATAATCATCTTCTCTCAGGATCACCTCTCGGCCACCTTCACTGCAAAGAGGAATCATTTTGATCACCATCAACTTCACGCACAACACCGACTTCACACCTGGCCATGCAACCTTCACACTGCCCCTTTATTCACGCAACAACAGCACCACTGCCCCCAGCTCAATAGTTCACGCCATCACACACTCAGTTCACGTAAAAGCCTCAGCTCACAAGCCCTCCTTCACGCCTACTGAATCAGTCACCATCGCCAACAAACAAAGTCAGCAAACCTGCTCATATGTTAACGCCTACACACCACAACAACAACAGCCTTATTCACGCTTAAAATCCCCCCACAACGAGCCACATAATCAACACCTTCAACACCCCTTAACACTCCACGGTGACCTCTCAAAAACAACCCAAACCGAGACCAAACTGCAGCCCTATAGCGCAGAAAATAAGCACAAAACAGTCCCCTGAAGCACCAAAAATAAACCCTGGAATAGATTGAAAACAGAGGAAAAATAGACTGAAAAATAGCGAGCGGAAACCGCGAGTAAAAAAGGACAAAACAGTAAAAATGTCGAAAACATCAAACTGTAACTGCGGGTGTGAAAACAGTGAAAATAGAGAAAACAGCGAACCTGTGAAAACAGTAGAAACAGCGGACCAGTGGAAGCAGCGAAACGATATCCCTTCGGCACCGTGGAACGCACTCCCGGAAAGCAACTTAAAAGGTAAGACCTGAGGGCACCATTTTATTTATTTATCTTTCATTTTTAGTTATTTTGTTATTTTATTTCGCATGAGAATTGTGGATTGGTATATGATGTGATTCCGGATGGACGGAATATGTGTTATTTCTTGTGGTATATCGGATGGAAACCCGGACATAAATTTCGTAGCCGAATCCGAATGGACGGTAGTGCGGTTTGTACTCGGGATACAATGCCACGTACCACTTGAAAGACACACGTATTTCGTTTCACCCAACCTTGTGTTTGAGCATGATTTAATTGTTTAGTATAATATTTATTTTCCTATGCATGATTAGGTTGTTTAATATGATGTTTATGTTGGAAAATCTAATCCATGTCCCAAGATCAAAAGAGCAAACAAATATATATAAATGAATGAACAATATTGAAGTATGGCGGAATCATACTCACAAAGATCGGAATGCGGATGCGTTGATGAAATAAAACCACCTCTTTTGTGCTTTGGATGATTCGGCCAAGGTAAGAAAAAGAAGCTCCAAGCTTTGTTGATCACTCCAAGCTCAAAGATTAGTTTCCCATAACACCTTTGTATGATCCCTTGATGGTGCTAGCCAAAGATGTGTATTAAAGTTCTAAACTTATACACTTTCTTCACAAAGTTTTTAAGAAAATGGAAGAAAAATAGAGAGCCAGAACTGCAGTGAAGTTTCGGTAATGAGAGGGAGAGGAAGAGTGATTAATTTTTGATTTTATTTATCTTATATATTGTTTCAAAAACAAAAATAAAAGATATACCAACTCTAGTCAAAAATAAATCAAAGTCAATCACCTTTTCTTTCTAGATTTTGGAGTGTTCCTTACACAATCAACCACCACCTAATCCCATCACCAAAAAGGTAATCTTTGACTAGTGATGGTTGATGTGACATGTGGGCCCCACACGATTCCAAATGCGAGTGGGCCCGCAAACACTCCCGGGCTCGAGTTCGATAATTCCGAATTAGCGAACTTCTGTCGCGACGTTAATTAAATCAAATTTAATTAAATAATTATGCCTGGCAAAATTACTATTCACGTCGCTAACGAATTAACTCCAAATTAACTCGTTTGCCCGAATTAAAATCTAATTTTAATTCCGCGTCGAAATCGAATTTCGTTTAATATATCGAATATATTATTTTAACGATTAATTCCAAATTAATCTTTCTCTCTCTTCAAATAGTACTTTATCCAAGATAAAGTCTCTCCGCAATTAATCCCAGATTAACTAAGTTCGAATCATACGTCATCGGTGAATCTTCGGGAAGCGACCCAAGAGATCTCTGGATATGTTGGCAGTAAATACGGTCGTCGGACTATCCGAACACGTACGTACCAAGTACTACGTTTTTACCGATTTACAAAACAAGGTTAGCCTCTAGCAAAACGCCATGCCTACCCAATTCTCCAGAAATATTCTTACTGGAATATAAGATCTATAACAGGCATAGTATACCATAGTATAGTGTATAGCAGTCCAGTATCGGATGATCACATGTAAGGCCTGGGGCTGGAGATGTGTCTGCCCCGTACGATACATATATCGGATATCAAGCAACTAGTCTCTTTGAATCGGATAATCCTGACCTTGTCATATTATCCCGATGGTTGCAACCATTATAGAGTACTAGTTCTGTATCCTGCGCGATCATCATCTCCATATGTCTGAAGTGATACTTCCGTCTTGACATCACATCCAATACACTACGATTCCCGATAAACCTAGAAGAGGTGTACACAGAACCTGTTAAAGCCGTGGACGACCAAAACTAAAGTCTACCGATTGTCGCAAGTACTAGCGATGCAAGTCTCAGGTTAAGACCATATGCACCTACCCTGAAGCGGACTCCCATAGACACGCAGACATACTACCAATGGGATTCCGCGGGGTCTATCCAGAGCGAAGCTGTTTTCCGTACCATTGGTAAAACACAACCTCCTACCGCACTTGCATAAGTATCCTATACTTAAATATATGAGAACTATGCCGTTGTGCCCTCACAACACGCACAAGTGCAGTACTAGTCTATT
This sequence comes from Zanthoxylum bungeanum, assembly GCA_019454045.1. NCBI lineage: Eukaryota > Viridiplantae > Streptophyta > Magnoliopsida > Sapindales > Rutaceae > Zanthoxylum > Zanthoxylum bungeanum. The sequence continues at coordinate 159,104 of SKCR01034490.1, forward strand.
CTGCATTATCGATGTCCAATCTCGATAATACTACGACTAGGGATATTTATGATTAAACCTTTATGGATTGATATTGTCTCATATCATCTCAATCCGGAAATAATCATAGGGACTTTTACCATTATATATCAAAGTAAATAAATTACAAAACGGTAAAAGGCAATTTCATTACTACATAGTTAATTGTGTACAACAATACAACATCATTTACAAAATAGTGACGCTATGGGTCATAATTGTCTAACAAATTAATGCATGATTAGTTGGTTGTGCTTGAGCATGATTTAATTGTTTAGTATGATATTTATTTTCCTATGCATGATTAGGTTGTTTAGGATGGTGTTTAATGCATGATTTGTTGGTTGTTTCTAAGCATGATGTAGTCGTTTAGCATGATATTTATTTTCCTATGCATGATTAGGTTGTTTAACATGATGTTGTTTTATGCATGGTTATTAGGTTGTTCTTAAGCATGTTGTGTAGACTTGGTTAATATTGCACAAATCCATTTATTACAAATGACATAAGTAAGGGACCATTCTGAACCCAACGGTTTGAGGTCTCCCTTGCGAGGGGTGAGTGCGGTCTTAAATCTTTGTCCCGGTTCACACCGGGTGGCGACTCCATGTTATTTCGAATTCCCGACCGGGCCGCGGTCCCGTAACAGCGTTGTCCAGTTCATGTTGTCTACAGTCTTGCGACTCCACTGGGGATAGAGAATTGGCCTCGAAATATGTCTTGTAATGTTTGGATTTGTGTTTTAATTAACCATGTTTACTGTGGGTTTAAGGAGTTTAATTAAAGGCATTGTTAGAACTAGGTGATGGTTTGGTGTCTTCCTTCACTCACTACCTTTCTACAAGGAAAAGCTGTGAATGCACCTCGATAATCATCTTGTTGTGATAGACTAGTTTGGAGGACTCGTTGTTTATTCCTGTCACCAAGCGATAAGAGCCTAAGAGGCTTGGGTATTTAAGTGAGCCTCGCTCCACCCTCCCTCTGGGGAATCTACAACGGGAAGTCCATTCGACAGTTAATCACATACCGTAACTCGTTGGCACGTATCGTAAGGTATAAAAAATGTGCGTTCACTTGGTCGTTTGAACCATTGAGTGGGGAGTCCTAGTTGTGAACAACCCTTCGTCAGCGAGAGCTTTTGTTTACACTCCTAAAGCCTACATGTGAACCTTAGTTGCATGACCCTTAGAAAATGTTTGATTATGCTTGTGTTAGGGACCATCGTTATTTGGATTCAATTGGACTTTTGTCAAGAGATATGAACTGGTTGGGCCATTTAAACTGGAACGAGTTCGTGTCATTTGACAATTGGGTCAAAAGTTTCTAAAATGTCAATGGGCCATTTTGTATATGGGCCTCTTATCATTTGAAGTTGTTTAGCCATGTATCGCAAAAGTATAAACTTGTTGGGCCATTTCAACTGAGACAAGTTTGCACCTCGCAATAGTATGATTGAATGCTTTAAAATGATAATGAGCCGACTTGTACATTCTATGCATCACACGCATCTCATACATACATGCATCATGTTAACCCTTTGCGTCTTAAAAGCCATCATAGACTCCCGTTGGGTTGGGAAGGAAGAAAGATTTGTCAAGGGATCATCAACCAGTATGAGTGAGTCAGTCAATGAGGAATCCCGCCTAGATCAATTGGAAGCCAAGGTATCCGAAATTACTAAACAGTTGCAAGTTTTGACCAATGTTGTGACCAGTTTGACCGTGCCCTGTATAGCCAATAATAGAGACTTGTGCAACCGGAATGAAAGGACCATTGGAGAATCTTCAAGGATCAAGACTATTCCCTCAGAGATTGCCCCTATCAGAAACAGACAATTCTCCAACTTGGGAAAATCCAGAGAAATTGGTGATGAGACCACTTGTGCTGACAACTAAAGCAAACCAGTGTATGAGACAGAAAAGATATTGGATATGGAAGTCGATGACGGGAAGCCTTGGTATCATGATATTCAGAGGTATCTGGAACACAGAGAATTCTCAGAAGAAACAAGCAGAAAAGACAGAATGGCCATTCAGAAATTGGGAAACGAAGCAGCGAAGCTTTCAGATTTAAAAGAGAATGAGTTCACCGAGCCAATCAATGTTAACAGACTGAAGCTGTATTTAGCCTGAGGGAGAGAAGACTGAGCAGCCACCAAGAGAATTAGAAGAAGACCCAACCCAACTGGATAGGAAATTCATTCATGCATACACGTAACTTGCATCCTTTGTTTTGTGTTTTATGTTTGCAGATTTCAGAGAAAAGAGAACTAGCAGGAGGAAACACATGGCGCCGAGGAGCACAATGAGGGTCTCACCCATCATGAACAGGGAGGACCTCTACACTTACATACGTATACATTACATGCACACATCTTTATTCAGTTGTTTTGTATTCGCAGGTTTTAAAGAAAAAAAAAGAAAAAGAAAAAGAAAACGGCAAAGATCAAAAGGGGACACAAGCACTGAGGATGACATTGAAGCCACCTTGACAGATGGATTTCGGTCATGTCTGGCTGAAGACGATGAATTTAGTGCTAACAGGGAGGCAACCCATGCACTTTGTTGTGATTTCTGTTTTCATGTTTTGTGTATACATGTCGTAGAATTTTTAATTTTGTGTGTTATTTTGGTAGGTAAAAGCAAAGACATAACGTTTTAAGACAGAGGGAATGATGCTTGGCAATTACAAAGATGGGAGCTAATTCATTATTGGTGGCAGAGTAAAAGAAGAATTCATGAGACGCATCATATTGAACTTATGCCAAGCAAGAGGCGTATTGAGTACACGATTCCTTTTCTTTAATTATTGCTTTGATTTGCCTTCTTTTGTTATTTTTTGTTATTTTCGTGGACACGATCCACAACTTTTTACATTTTAGGACTTCTTTTGGTATTTTCTTTTATTTTCGTGGATAGAATCCACGACTTTTTGACATTTCACGATTTCTTTTGTTGTTTTCGTAGACAGGATCCAGTGACCTTTTGACTTCTCGTGACCTCTTTTGTGGTTTAGCTAACCACCATTCGGTGAAAGGTATTATTACAATTATTACTCATCTTTTTTTAAGTACTATAAATTGAGCTCGATATTTCTCTCCTCAACACATTTAAATATACATCCGAGTAAAAGAGAGAAAATGGAAGCCACTTCAAGAAGACGAGTTGAAACCATTTGTGTGTTTTGGGGTACCAGTGTGGGTACTAAACCGCAATACATAGAGGCAGCACAAGAATTGGGCCGAGTCATTGCTGAACGGAATATGCACTTAATATACGGTGGAGGCAATCTTGGACTGATGGGAATTGTTTCAAAGGCTGTACATGACGGAGGCAGTCCAGTTCTGGGAATCATCCCAAAACCTTTGGTGGAGGCGAATCTGATAAGACCATCAAACGGAGAAGAATTGATCGTGCCGGGAATGTCAGAGCGACTGGTGGAGTTGATTAGCCGTGCAGATGCCTTTATTGCTCTACCATGAGGTTTGGGCACGATGGAGGAGATGTTTATAGTGTTATCTTGGGCGAACCTAAACATACACCAGAAACCTCTTGGATTATTTAACGTTGATGAATTTTATGATTTTCTTTACGTGTTTCTTGAAGACAGCCGAAGGAATGGGTTCGTAACAAAACCTGTGAACGAACTCATTTCCACAGCCAGAACTGCCCAGGATTTAATTGACCAAATCTTGGCCTTTGAACCGCATGTGGACCCTATCCTTTCCGAGATCAAATGGTCCGAGGACGATCGTGGTAAAAAGCGTAAACTAAATCTGGATCTTAACCTCTAGTCTTCTGTATTACTATCTTGTTTATTTTGTGTTATTTGAATAAAAAATAATAAAAATGAAAAAATGAAAAAAATTGAGTAAGAGAAGTCTTTGATAGTTAGACATATGTCCTGTGATGACATTGAATGCTGTAGGGGGAAACCCTAGAAACGATAAGTGCGAGACACGTTCTCTTCCGGTATTCTGAAGGGATTGATCTGAGTTAGACTCACGAGCACCTAATTACGGGATCCTAGCAGTAGAAGCCTGAGTGGTTACCGAGGTGACTAGTTGAAGAGATGATGTATTAGTGAATGACCGTTTGCCTGGGTGTCCACACTGGTTTACCGATGCTATTATATATGATATGGTTGGAAATAAAGAAAAAAGTCTCTAAAATAAAAAAGAAAAGAAAAAGGAAAAGAAAAAATAGACCACCTATAACCGATAAGCGTGAAGCTACCCATGGGCGAGTATTAGGACCACCATGAGGAGAAATGCTACCTTAAAGGGTAGGTGTGTCAAAAAAAAAAAGAAAAAAAGAAAAGAAAAAGAAAAAGAAAAAAAGAAAATGAAAAGAAGGAGACAAAAGAAAAAAAAAGATGAAAACCATATCATGTTGAGTATGCTGAAGTAATCACGGAATGTGATTAAGACATCCAGGTTGGTTAGACTCACTGGTTCGATTCTCTGAAACGAAATCACCAAGTTGGCTTACTTAAGGACTAAGCTGCGAAAGAGCCTTAGCACACACACACACTAGGAGTCTAGTTCAGATCACATATTCAGACGATCGAAATTGAGTGTATCAAGTACTTTGAAGGTTCTATGGTTTTGACACGAAGCATTCGTTGAGGACGAAAATATGTTTAGCTATTAAGATTATCTCGAGGAGAGTAATATAATATATTGAAATAAATCATTTGCATCATTATCAATCTTTGCCGGGTACGGCACTCTGCGGGTTGAGACCCACATCATTATCAGTCTTGTCGGGTATGGCACATTCGGGGCGAGGCCCGCATCATTATCAGTATCAGTCTTACCGAGTATGGCACTCTGCGGGTTGAGGCCCACATCATTATCAGTTCGAGGGCGAGGCCCATATCAGCTTAGGGGCGAGACCCTACATCATCAATTCGAGGGCGAGGCCCATATCACATTGGGGGCGAGGCCCATATCACATTGGGGGCGAGGCCCACATCAGTTCAGATCAGTTCTGCCGGGTATGGCATTCTGGGGGCGAGGCCCACATCAGTTCAGATCAGTATCTGCCGGGTAAGGCATTTTGGGGATGTGTGTTGGTTTCTATAATATGTCCCAAGGAAAGATTAGCATTTTGAAATACAACAATGAATATATATATTAAAAGATGAAGTATGGCGGAATCATACTTACAATGCTTTAGTGATGAAGAAAATCAAACCAAAATGAAAGCTCCAAGGTTGGGATGATTCGGCCAAGAAGAGAAGAGGTGGAAAGCTCCAAGCTTTGTGTATTCCAAGCTCTTTGATGGTTTCCCTATCACCTCTTTATGATCCCTTGAAGGTGCTAGCCTTGTGTGTGAATATATGTTCCAAACAACCACAATTTCTTCAAGTTTTTTTTGCAACAAAAATGAAGAAATGGAGAGCCCAAAACTGTTTCAGGTTTCGGCAATTAGAGAGAGAGAAGAGAGTTTGTGTAATTGATTTTTTGTTACCAAAAATCAATTTATATTTATGCCATAATATTTATTAAATTAATAATAAACTTATGACACAAACCATGCAATGGCTTAGAGTGTCAAACACTCAAACTCCATGCAAAACAATTGAGTGTATTGTACACTATCACCATGCAATGCATTATCAATTAAATAATGCATATAATGACATGTGTCATGTGGGCCCCACACGTTTCCAAATGAAAGTGGGCCCACGTGCACTCCATGCAAAACAAATTAATGCATGATTAGTTGGTTGTGCTTGAGCATGATTTAATTGTTTAGTATGATATTTATTTTCCTATGCATGATTAGGTTGTTTTAGGATGGTGTTTAATGCATGATTAGTTGGTTGTTCTAAGCATGATGTAGTCGTTTAGCATGATATTTATTTTCCTATGCATGATTAGGTTGTTTAACATGATGTTGTTTTATGCATGGTTATTAGGTTGTTCTTAAGCATGTTGTGTAGACTTGGTTAATATTGCACAAATCCATTTATTACAAATGACATAAGTAAGGGACCATTCCGAACCCAACGGTTTGAGGTCTCCCTTGCGAGGGGTGAGTGCGGCCTTAAATCTTTGTCCCGGTTCACACCGGGTGGCGACTCCATGTTATTTCGAATTCCCGACCGGGCCGCGGGCCCGGAACAACGTTGTCCAGTTCCTATTGTCTACAACAGTACCTTCAGAGATGATAGACCCTTAAGTAAATGTTGGAAATGTTGGAAATCTAATAACCATGTCCCAAGATCAAAAACAAGCAAAATATATATAAGAATGAACTACATTGAAGTAATGGCGGAAACAATACTCACAAAAACGGAATGTGGATGCGTTTGATGAAACAAATCTTGCTCCTTTGTGCAGTGAAGGATTCGGCCAAGCAGAAAAGAGAAGCTCCAAGCTTTAATTGATCCTTCCAAGCTCTAAGATGAGTTTCCCATAACACCTTGCATGATCCCTTGATGGTGCTAGCCAAATATGTGATTTAATGTTCCAAACACACACACTTTCTTCAAACCTTTTGCAACAAAATGAAGAAATGGAGAGGGCTGTGAGAGCTTACTGTTTCGGTAAGCTTGAGAGGGAGAGAAGATTTGATTTTTGTTTCAAAAATCAATTTATATTTATGTCATAATAATTATTAAATAATAATATACTTGGACACAAACCATGCAAAGGCTTAGAGTGTCTAACACTCAATTTCCATGCAATACCCTTGAGTGCTTTGTACACTATCTTCATGCAATACATCTTGATTAAATAATGCAAATAATGACAAGTGTCATGTGGGCCCCACACATTTCCAAATGAAAGTGGGCCCACGTGCACTCACGCGTTCGGGTTCGATATTTCCGAAATACCGAGCTTACGTCGCGACGTTAATTAAATCGAATTTAAATAAATAATTGCGCCTAGCGAAATTATTATTTACGTCGCTAACGAATTAATTCTAAATTAACTCGTTTGCCCGAATTAAAATCTAATTTCAATTTCGCGTCGAAATCGAATTCCGATTATTATATCGAATATAATAATTTTTACGATTAATTCTAAATTAATCGTTCTCTCTCTTTATTTAGTACTTTATCCAAGATAAAGTCTCTCCGTAATTAATCCAAGATTAATCGATTTTGAATCATACGTCATGGTGAATCTTCGGGAAGCGACCCAAGAGACCTCTAGATATGTTGGCAGTAAATCCGGTTGTCGAACTATTCGAACACGTACGTACCTAGTACTACGTTTTTACCGATTTACAAGACAAGGTTAGCTTCTAGCAAAACGCCATGCCTACCCAATTCTCTAGAAATATTCTTACTAGAATATTAGATCTATAACAGGCGTAGTATACCGTAGTATGGTGTATATCGAACCAGTATCGGATGATCACATGTAAGGCCTGGGGCTGGATATGTGTCTGCCCCGTACGATACACATATCGGACATCAAGCAACCAGTCTCTTTGAATCGGATAATCCTGACCTAGTCATATTATCCCGATGGTTGCAACCATTATAGAGTACTCGTTCTGTATCCCTCGCGATCATCATCTCCATATGTCTGAAGTGATACTTCCATCTTGACATCACACCCAGTACACTACGATTCTCGATAAACCCAGAAGAGGTATACACAGAACTCGTTAAAGCCCTGGACCACCAAACCTAAATTTTACCGATTGTCGTAAGTACTAGCGATGAAAATCTCAGGTTAAGATCATATGCACCTACCCTGAAGCGGACTCCCATAGACACGCAGACATACTACCAATGGGACTCCGCGGGGTCTATCCAGAGCGAAGCTGTTTTCCCCATACCATCGGTAAAACACAACCTCCTACCGCACTTGCATAAGTATCCAATACTTAAATATATGAGAACTATGCGTTGTGCCCTCACAACATGCACAAGTGCAGTACTAGTCTATTCTGCATTATCGATGTCCAATCTCGATAATACTACGACTAGGGATATTTAATGATTAAACCTTTATGGATTGATACTGTCTCATATCATCACAATCCGGAACTAATCATAGGGACTTTTACTATTTATATATCAAAAGTAAATAAATTACAAAACGGTAAAAGGCAATTTCATTACTACATAGTTAATTTTGTACAATAATACAATATCATTTACAAAATAGTGACGCTATGGGTCATTACTGTCTAACAATCTCCCACTTGGCCTATAGCCAGTCACTCAAGCATCTAATACCTGAACTATGTACATGTCGCTCAAACGTTTCCCGAGGAATAGCCTTCGTCAGCGGATCTGCAATATTATCCTCTGATGTGATCTTCTCGATTTTCACATCGCCACGATGTATGATCTCTCGAATCAGATGGAATCGTCGAAGAACATGTTTGGATCGTTGATGAGACCTTGGTTCCTTAGCCTGTGCTATAGCCCCGCTATTGTCACAATACAATGGAACGGGCTCAGCTGCTAACGGAACTACTCCTAATCCAACTAGGAATTTTCGGATCCAAACTGCCTCTTTTGCTGCCTCAGCTGCTGCAATATACTCCGCTTCAGTTGCTGAATCGGCAACAGTATCTTGCTTGGAAGATTTCCAGCTCACTGCTCCGTTATTCAAGCAAAATATGTACCTTTATGCGACTTGAAGTCGTCTCTGTCGGTTTGGAAACTTGCATCGGTATACCCAGATACCTCAAGTTCTCCATCTCCATAGATTAAGAAAACATCCTTAGTTCTTTTAAGATACCTAAGGATATTCTTAACCGCCATCCAGTGATCCTGTCCTGGATCGGCCTGATATCGACTGCACATGCCTCAAAGCATAGGACACATCAGGTCGTGTACATATCATGGCATACATGATCGATCCGACTGTCGAGGCGAACGGAGTCCG